>BQNB010103477.1:0-24028 GCA_026074375.1 Tanacetum coccineum | reverse complement strand
TGCTGTTTTATTGCTTAACTTAGATTAATCTTATCTGCTTATTATCTGTCTAAAGATATTTATGCTTAATTGAATGGACATTACCTTAAATAGGCCTTAAAGAGCCAAATCTGAAAGTTAAGGGGGGTGTTTGGTACAAGTTTCAAAATGGGTCAAAAGGGTTTGAGATGGGTTGTGGTCACTCAGCCATCTTTGGCTGAGTGCATTTTGCTCATTTGAATTTGGTTATCTAATGTTGTAAGTAAAAAAGTGTAGTTTCAAGTTTACTTAAAGTTTTCTAAAAAAACTGTTAAGTCAAACTGTCAAAATTGTTAAGTAATATTTCAAGTCAATATTTTAGTGTAAAAACCCATTTTTAAATGCCAAAAATCAGCAGGTTTTAAACGATTTTAGAAGCTCAAATCTTGAGCACAAGCTCATTATAAGCTACTTAAAATCTGTTTAGGGTCTATTTTCAGTTTAGAGCTTATTGGGTAACTTTTTAATAAGCCATAGATACCACCACTTTTTCCCTTGAAAACACTCCAAACAACCTTTTTCATAAGCACTTTCAAGTGCTTATTCTTGTTTCAAAATCCAATCTTTTGGCTTTTACTTAGAGATTGTTGGCCATTTAACAAAGTTATAGGCCCCACTTGTCCTAAAGAACAGCTTAAGGGGCTTATTTTTAAGTAAAGAATTGGCTTTTGGCTGCCATTTTCAAACAGTCATAGGCTCAAAAGCCCAATTGGCTTATTTGAGCTTATGGCTTAGTCATTTTGCTTAATTTTTATTGCATTAGGTGAATTAAGTTAGTTTAGATAGCCTTTTAAGAAATTTAGCTTATTTTGAAGCTTTTTAGAGCTTATTTTCAAATCTGCCAAAAATTTCCCCTGGTGCAAAAGCCTGTTTTGACAGCTTCTTTAAGCTGTCATTCAGCTTACCCTCTTCTTTCTTTTTAGCATTTTTGGCTAGCTTATAGGGTGTGCTTTAAGCCCCTATAAGCTCAGCCATTGGGTCCCACTTTAAGGGCTTAAAAATAAGCCCTAAAAGTGCCCCAAGAGCCTTTTTGGCCTGCAGCCTAAAGCCTTTGGCTTAATGGCTTATTCTGCTTATTTGTTTGTTTTAGCTAGCTTATATTTGTTTGTGTTTGCTTATTAGGTATAGGGTAGGTCTTATCTTTGCTTATTTGCCATAGCATTGTGCTTTTTCAACTTTTATAAGCCTAGCAGACTTAAGATTAAGTCTAGCAGCACTAACTCTTAAGTTAGTACTACTGAGGGTAATAAGCCAATCTCTGGCTTATTTGGCTTATTAAGTTACTTATTTTTTGTTCCTTGTAGCTCATATTGCTTGTGTATTAAGTTATTTTTGCTTAATTGCTTTAAAAAAGCAGTGGGAAGTCAGGGGTGAGCAAGGCTCGAACCCCCGACCTCTACCACTCTCAACTCTTCATAAACATCACACACTACCGCTGCGCCCTTGGGTCTTTTCTGTTAGACCCTTGGGTGCTTTGGTATTTAAGGGTGTTTTGGCCTATTAAGCTTATAAGCTGTTTAAGCTTATTCAACAGCTTATTTGATAAGCTGGTTTCCCCGGTTTATTTTTCTTAGGACCCTTGTCACTTTAGCTATTTTGTGTAAATTTTTCAGATTTTTTTATACGCGTTTAGTATTTTTTATAATTTATTTTCTTTAAAAACTTTAAAAAATCATAAAAAATAAAATATTAATCAGAAAAATATAAATCTTTTTTTTAAAATTTTCTTTTTTCATATATTTTGTAGGAAAAATGTTAAAAGTTTCGTAGGTTCATTTTATCAAAACTTCAATTTCTAAACTTCGTTATTTGTCCCCGTTTTTGTTTTGACTCGTTTTTGGGTCAAACGACCTCCGTTTTTAGTCTAGTTTTTTTTAAACTTCGTTATTTGTCATTTAGAATCTATTTTAGCTTTTAAATTTGTTCTAGGGTTTAATTTGCAAAATTTAGGTTTTTAGCCCTCGTTTTTCGTGCCCGTTTTAGGTTTTAAGTTATATAGCTTTCGTTTTTAGGTTTTATTTAATCGTTTTTGTATATTTAATTGGTAGAAATAGAAAACCCATCATAACCTTGTCATATTCAAACATCAATCATCAATCCGTCATTCGATTTTCCATTCAAGCCTCGTTGGGACATAACGACCCGGGAACTCATACTTCCGGTTACATATATATTTTATTTAGTGAATTTTGACTTCTTGCCTTGGTCAAAGGGTGTTAAAGGGTATTGGTTTGAGTGTTTTGCTCTATATATTATATATATATATTTTATGACGAACACTACCTGATAACAATACCAATGATGAGGTGTATTTTATTATACTTTTTTTGGGGTCATTTACCCCCTAAATCATGCAATATGCTAGATTATGTTGTTATCGTTTGTTTTTGTATTTTTAGCACTTGGATGCTTTTTGGAGGAAATACAGTTGGGACTTGGGCTCAATTGGAAAAGAAACGGACAAAGACCACGACTCTACAACCAACTTTCTTGAAGAAATTCATTACAGTAGCTGGAGACGGGCTCGTAAAAACAATAAGCGACGGGCGTCAGGATCATTTCAAGAGAACGGCGTAAAGATTTCCAGGACGGCGTCCCAAAATCGTAGCCGACTTAAAGAAATCCTAGAAGATTCTACGGGGCGACGGCGTCAGAGATATAACGCGACGCCGTCACACCTCTTTTTCAATATATACAAATCCGTTTTTAGGGTTTTAGTGTGTAACTTTTGGTAGACGAACCCTAACTTAAATAGTTTGAGTGTAGCAGCTTTTAGGTCGTTTTTAAGGCCTCAAAACCCTATTGTATGAGTTTTTAATCCATGCTTTAATCAAGTGAAGTTCATGTATCCTCAATCACTAAATATGTCTATATGTTTTGTGATTGATTCTTGTACTTATTTCTTATTTAATATGTTAGGCTAGATCCATTAGTATTTACTTATGATTGCATGAAACTTAGTTTGTAGATCCTTTTAATGTTGCTTCTTGTGAGGGATGTGCGCGTTAGGATTTAGAAAACTAGCCATGAGACACTAAATTGGATAGACGTCTAGGAAAACGCGAGGTGTAGAATAGGATACTTCAGTAAAACGTCTTCATACTTCCTTACCTCTAATATGGTTGATCCCTCTTAAGGTATTTTAATTGTATGTATATACTCTTAGGGGCCTTGTAATAGTCTTCATACTACCTTACTTGTGCGTTGCCTTAACGAAATACTAGTAGATGGGGGTTCGTGTTATTTCGTTCATGACTAGAAATACTTACACAGATCATCTCAAGAGTGCAAAGCAAACATGATTAGGTGATGCAAATAAGAGTAATGTCATGTTAAGTAAAATACGTTCTATTTATCATTTAAGTTATCACTAGTAGTTTAGTATTTAATTATTTTAATTAGTTAAAACCAAACTAACCTCTTAAACCATGATTTTACCTGCTTTTATAAAAAATATAAAAATAAAAAAAAGAATCTTCTCTCAACCCCGTAGACCTCTTTTAGATTATGTTCGAGTCTTCCCAACCTATTCTCCTAGAGAACGATAATGACCCTCTAGTCTTGCCTATACTACATGATAACATCAAATATTTTATACTTTTTAGTGTTAATTTTCCCTTAAAAATACTTGCAATTGTTTTATAAATACTTGAATTAGATACTTTTACTGTTATTCAGTTGTTTTTAGGTAAAATGCAAGTATATGACAAGAAACACGGGAAAAGGACGTAAAAATGAAGAAAACAGAAGATTCTTACGAGGGTTTACGGCGTAACACCTACGATAGTGTTATGTCCTTAAATCATATTCAAGGCTTGACAACGTCACCCAAAAGATTACGGAGTAAACCACACGCATGTTTACGCCGTATCATTATTATTATGGAAGCTGAGTCCTTCTAGTCCAGGCTTACGACATAAACATGGCCCTATTAGTTAACGCCGTTTACATATTTTATGCCTGCAACATGGAAGCTCGTCAGCACTTGAGGGCGTAAACTCTAAAAGGTTACGCCGTACATATTTGAAATATATAAATAGATGCACATTCAGCCACTTTACCATCAAGATACTACCTGATCCTAGGGAGGGTGATCAGTCCTCAAAAGCTCAAAGAATTCTACCAGAAGTCCAAAGGAGATCACACTTATATTACTTTTGTATTTAATCGTTCATAAACCGCATATGTAAGAATTATGAGTTTTCAATACAAGATTACCTTTATTAATTCTTGCTTTTTTGTTGCTATAAGCGGCTAAGCACTTCAAGTGCTGTCCTAGTCATGAATTTACTATCGTTATAATGTTTTTTCTTGTTGAATCTGGTTTCGTTGGATTCCTTTTGACTATCGTTTTACCCCCCCCTGGGTTTTGGTAGTATTGGCGGGTTGTTTAGATATGTAAATTGTTATTAGATACCAATTATTACTAGGATTAGCCGGGTACTAGGGTAGGTCTAAAACCCTATCCCTAGTGTAATAACTAACCAGGTTACCGCCTCTATCACTTAATATACTTAAAAAGCACAGGAACTTTTCAGATAGGGTTAATAATTTGTATAGGTTATTAGACTAGTTCGAGGGTTCTTTTTAGTTGGATTATCACTATGACTTGTTTTTACCTCATTGACTTTTGGGGGATTCAGGTTAACAGGAATTATAGGGCAGACTAAATATATCTATTCAGGTCTGTCGACTTTAAAAACCACTTATGAAACCATGGTGTAACATTGCACAGGAAAACGTAGTTATAACGCTAGTAATGAAATGGCTAGGCTAGCACGCCTTTCTCCCTGATTACTTCTATCTCTTTTTCATTTTCGTAATTTACTTTCTTGTTAATCTCAAAATCAAACTTAAAACCAATTTCAAACGTAACACTTCAAATTAAAACTAATTGACACTTATCACTTGGGACGACCTCGGATTTACCATCTCTACACTACTCACGATCGGGTTCTCTGCCCGTTAGTGCGTTTGTCAAGGTAAAACGAGTTTTATAAATTTAAAACTTGGTAAATAACTATTTAAAAGAAAATACGCATCAAGTTTTTGGCGCCGCTGTCGGAGAGCTAAATATTAGTATTAATTTGATTCCTTGTAATTATTTCATTTCTTTCTCTAACTTTTGAATCTTGCAGATAATATCATGGATGGGATTAACATCGACGATCTCACCATAAAGCAATATTTTAGGCTTACATATGAAGACCAGACACCTAGCATGGTTAAGAAGGTTGATGACATGACCATTGCTGAATATATATAATACGATGAAAGGATGAAAAGGCAATACAGTAGGAATTCTTGATGATCCTACTTTCCAACCTATTGTGGTCATTACACATCCAACAATAACATAACCATAGAATTTCCTTGTAACACTTACTTTAATCCTATCCAACCAAATGCTGAGTTTAATTATGATTCTTTGAAGATATGAGGCTTGATGAGAAGTTGGGTCACAACTGATCAGGAATCAGTTTTGAAGTGAACGTGAAGCAATTGAACTTTGTTTCATGCTGTCTGTTCTCAGTCTTTAGAAGAAGAGATAAGTTCTGAAGAAGACCTTGATGAGTGGTTGAAAGCAGAAATGGAAAAGCATATGAGTAAACAGAATGAGAAAAGAGAGGAAAATGCACTAATTGCTATTACAAACTCCATTAGAGAGGAATGTAGGGTTATTCATAAAAATAAGCAGATAAGTGTTTCAAAAGCTGATCTAAAAAATTCTTCTGGGGCCATGTAAGACATCATCAATAATGACAGCCTTACAAGTAATTTGTCATGCCAACCATCACTTGAAGAGCTTAACCCCGGAAGCTTCCTTCTTCCTTTCACAATTGATAATTATAACTCTTATGATATGGCTAATATAGACGCTAGTGATAATGTCATGCCTAGAGGCATATATGAATACCTGAAGCTAGCTAATCTTGGGGAAACCACTATGTCAGTCGAAATGGATGATATGACACAATAAGAAATATTAAGAACTGTTAGAAATGTCATGGTAAAATTGATAAAGTTTTGAGTTCCCAATGTGATTTTTGTTGTTAGTGATATGCCTGAAAATCTTAGGGAAATGATTATCTTAGGAAGACGATTCCTAGAAACCATTCATGCCCAGACTGATGTATTCCAGGAAGAAATTTCATTAGGGGTTGGCAAAGAGAGAATTAAATTTGACGTAAATGGAAATCCTCGCCAATCTAACATTACGATCGAAAAAATATACATGGAAAATACTAGTCAGGAAGAAGAATCCTTTAACCCCCTTAAAATAGGACATGATCTATTCTCATACGAATCCCCTGCATTGTTACAATTTGTTCAGGATACTTGAAATTAAATACTATTTAATCCACATAATGAAATTGCCAGGACAACCACCTTTACTGGATAAAATGGGTTTGACAAAAAGATGGCATATATGTAAACCTGTTCAGGTGCTTTATGATGACGGAAGTGGTAAAGATTGTGGAATGTGGCCTACTTGCGACCCTGACTCAAGTTTCTATTCTGGTTATAAAGAGGTTTTCGAAAAATGCGAACAGGGAATGCTTAGACAGTGGGTATGTTTTCATGATCATGAGAGGCGTACAGTGAAAGGAAGTTGTATTGGATTTGCAAACTTCCTTCAAGTTCGTTATAGAAATCAAAAAATTAATAATAAACCTCTGTGAACAGAGGAAATTATGAATGTGTTGCTCAAAATTATAAGTTTGATAATAAAATGACCCCGTCAACAATAGTGTCCGACAAATACCCATATAAAACCAACTATCCAATGCTAATCCCGCTTAACGAATGGGACACAAGGTGCCATATTACCTATACAGGAGGTACTTTTAATCAAAACATACCTAATAATGTCCCTACACTATTTTTACTTGAGCATTCGGAGTTAGGAGAAAAAGCTAATGTTAATAATAAGAAATACTAGCTAGAGATGATCCGGATGTCGGGGAGGCTTTAGGAGAAGAGTAAGCCCTATTAGTTTTGATGAGATGAGGGAAAAGTAAGATGTGTGTGTTTGTGATAGAAGAAGGAAAACACACCACACACACCCCTTATGTGAAATGTTACAATCTGAATCCTCGCTCTCATATAGAAGTATAAGAGGGGTATATATAGGCTAAGTGACACAATACTATCCTAACTTGTCATTATTAGTCCCTACGTGTCACGCCTTAAGTAAAACTAATGTAATTCTGTATAAGTCGACATATTTTAAGGCTAACAATCTTCCCCCAATATGTGTACATACAGAATTACTTACAATGTTCCTAACAAGTACAATACAACACAAATAAAGTCTTTACAAAGTGCTTCCAAGCTAAGATGTTCTTTTGTGTTCTCCTGGTCTTGAAAAACTTGTATTTCCTGCATTGATCTTTAGTGGTCTTTCTTGTAAAGGTAACCTTTGTAGTTATGCATGCGTTGTATTAACTTCCCCCTAATCATTGCAACAGGTCTTGAAAATGCTTTCTTCATACGTATCCTTTTTGGCAAAGTTTCTGATATCACTTTCCCAAACCAACATCTTATCTTGGAGCGATTCTGTAAATTTGATGTAGCTTCAAACCATCTTCTTATTTGTTTTTACGTGCACAACAAAATTTTGTAGAAAGAAAATCCACACCCAAATACTACTTGCTATTGTCATTAGGTCTTGGTGAATATCCGTTCGGGAGAACATGTGAGAAATCATCAACAATACTTCTCTCACGTATGCAGTATACTTCACAAACCATACTAAGTAAAGTAGTATACACTACTTCCCCCTGAAAGTTGACATGGTAACCAAAGTACATATTTTCCCCCATGATGGTTTCGAACTCTCGAAAGCATCATTGTTGTTTACGCATATATACTCGAGAAGTTCTTGTCTTAAGCACAAATCATGAAATCCAAACGAACCATTACGCTCTTGACTTCAGAAACCGTAGTAGGAGATGAAGCAAGAATCAAGAAAACTTCGTATAATCAAGGTCTTATATATGAATGATGTTGAAGAACTTTGAGAATTTTGCTTAGACTGTGAAGTACCATTGTCTTGGAATAGCACAATAATATCCCGTGAGAATTGCTGATTACATCTCAACCTTTAAACTCTCTAGCTAACTTACCAACCTTGTATTCTGTCGGCTATTGTTGTAACCACATGATGAAGTAAACCCGATATACCAAACTTGAAAATGAAGTAGAATCCCCCAAATTTGTTACTTAATCTTGCATTGTTGTTGATTGAAGAACGGTGCAAGATTAAATCTATAAGTACTCTATACCCGACTGCAAAAGTATAAGAAGTACAACACCTCTTGAAATTATCCACATCGACATCTGCGTGTGACACTGAGTACTACAATGTAACTCCTTTAAGTGATAGTTATCCAGGTCTTCAACCAACCAAACCGACTACTAGAACTAGATAATCCAAGTCTTAATCATAGCTTTATACATTCAAGCAAGTCATTAATCGGTAGATTGGGTTTAAAGAAAAGGGGTAGAAAATACAAGAAAGTCTTGATGATGAAATAAGTAGACGCCTTCGTGAAACCCACTTCAATCTCAAATAAGGGATACCAAATCAACTTCGTGATCACTTGTCGTTTTAATCCGAATCTTTAGCCGTTTTTCGTTTTAGTGAATCTTATTCGAATCGTTTTAGGATTAAGTGCTGTGTTTGCTTTGGTGTTTGTTGTTCATAAATTGATTGTCATTTAAGTCCAAGTATGTTGAAAGGGTCCTTGATTATTAATGGTCTAAGTTTGTTTATCACGGAGGTTTATCAAGAATATTAAGTCTAAGTTTTAATTAGTAGCCGAGCTTCCTTGTTCGACTCAATATTTTGAGGCTAACAAAAGGTCTGTTCAGATTATCTCAGGGTTGTTGAGGTCACGTAATGAGCTTGAAGAAATCCTTGCTATGGTTGAAGAAAGCGAACGCATTGCTGAAATTACTCATCATCAGCTTGGTTGTTTTTGGTTTATGTTTACTTACAATGCGAATGTTTAGGAAGTTTCTTTTTTGCTAGATTTCCCCCCCCCCCGTAGTAGGTAATGGGTTATGTGGTTGAATGTGGTTTTGTGTTGGTTGATGGAATGAATATATTTGGTTGTTAGTCATATTATTGTAGATGAATGTGTTAATTTGTTTAACTTATAAAGTCTACGGGTATGATTTAGTGAAAGTCAATTGGGTCACTGGTGTGATTTAGCAAAAGTCAGATAATTTGTATAACCGATTTTGGGCGATTAAGAACAACAACTGATCATGGATAATTCATACAATTGATTAGACTAGATAAACCCCAACTAAAGTAATTCATAACAAACATAAACGAAGCCACTACCCCAAACACTATGGCAGTTAACTTTTGAAAGAAAGCATTCTTTTGACTTTTCTTCGATTCTTTCATTAAAGAAGATGAAGATATTCTTGAAATGGTTTTCTAATTTTGAGTTTGTTTCTCTGTTTTTTTTAAGAAAAAAAAGAAGTCATGACTTTTTGACCGTTGCCCGTTGATAATAGTTTGAAGTGGTTTTGTTAGTGTTTTTTTACTTACATTGTTGGTCCCTCAATGCGTTCTATTGACTTTCCATTTCCCACCAAATTAAGAAGTAATGTTCTACACGTTACTTGCACGCTTGGTCCTTGTAATAAGTGCATGATGTGATGCCGCATTTAATATTTACCATTCCAATGAAGTAATTGCATTTTTGACACTTCGTTTGTGTAATCAATTAATCTTCATATATTCACTTATATATAAATCCACTTCGCATATCTCCCTTTAAATCCAAAACACACACATACATACCTTAACTTCCTAAACCCTTTCACTTTCTTAAAACCCCCCTTTTTCTATTGCTGCTGCTCGTGGATTTGTTCATCTGAAGAAACTCATGCAGACGCAAAGGGAAGCTCAGCAAGCAAATAAACTTTCCAACTTAACAAGACAGAGGCAGTTGCGTGTAAGTTAGTACTGTTAGTCCATTTCTGCTTATTAGCTTATTGTTTCTACTTATTTAAGATTGGTTTAGCTTTTTAGAGTAGATTAAGCCTATTTTAGTTTACTGTCTTCAGTAGAACTTATTTGCCTTTTCAAAATAATTTTAAGAGTTTATCAGTTTTAGTTTTCTAGCTTATTTGTCATTTTGGTTTATTCTAGTTGCTTATTCCTATTACTAAGTGCTTATTAAGGTTAGGTGAACTTCTGTTTTAGCTTGTTTGCTTATTTATTGTTTCTTTGTGTTTTGTTAGCCTAGCAGTACTAACCTTAAGCTAACAGTACTAACTCAAAGCTAGCAGTACTAACTCCAAGTTAGTACTGGTAGTTAATACTGTTAGTACTGTTGTTAGTACTGTTGTGTTTATCTTGTTTAATTTAGCTTAATTGCTTTTTGTATTTGCTTATTTAGAGTTAGTTCAGCTTATTTAATTTGTCTTAAGTTTATTTGAGCTTATTTGTGCCTTAGTGTAAAAGTTCTAGTTTTGATTCTTGTTCCAGCTTATTTCCTTTGCCTTTCTTTTATGTGCATTTGCTTATTAAAGTTTGGTGTCCAATCCTAATCCTTGTCATATTCAAACATCAATCATCAATCGTCTCTCGATTTTCCATCCATAGCCTCGTTGGGACATAACGACCCGGGAACACTCTATACTGCTTCCGGATTCATTGCTCTCGCGTGTTTTCGTCCCTTGTTGTGTGTTTATATATGTTTACGTTTATTTACACACATAAATAAGGGGTGAGTTCGCGCGGGTCATGCATCTCATATAATCAAGTTCTGTACCATTTATTCTCTAACTCTGGATCATTCCAAAACCATCTTTTACAGTGCTTGATTCTTTTTTAAAAAATAAGAGAATTTATCTTCAGGTAATAAAATAAGATCTAGAAAATGCAACGGCTTACATATTTGTTAGGGCAAACACCAAATCGTCTAGCAGGGTGGTCACGTGTCCAAAAGGTGAGTGTCATCAATGGAAGCCCACATTTACACTTTGTAAGACCAAAGGCATACGATGAAGAAGACATGCTTCAAACTGTTTTCTAATGTTGCCCTTCTTTTTGTTTTTGTCTAGTAAAAAACATGGAGACTTTATACCTGTTTTGTTTACCCAGTCGTTTTTATTTATTGTAACTTGCACCGGTGGTCCCTTAATGCTTTATTGGTTTTCCATTTCCCGCCAAAATAAACAACAAGTGTTTCACACGTTTCTTGCACGCTTGGTCCTTGAAAAATATTTTAGCCGCATTTTACATATACCTTCTCAGTGTACTAATTGCGTTCTCGACTCTTCGTTTCTGTAGTCTATTAATCACCATGTATTTTCACTTGTATTTAAATACACCTCGCATTTTGTCCTTCATATCCAAAATACACACATACATTCCTTAACTTACTAAACACCTTTCACTAACCTAAAACTAAACTTTTTCAATGGCCGCTAACAATGGGTTCATGAATTTAGAACAACTGAGGCTCTTAACAAATTCAAACCTGCTTAAAGATCCACTGCTTATCTATTTTGACTTGAAGACGCATAGGGAGGTTTAGGTCGCAACTGAAAATAATAATTTAACGAGGCAATTGCTTAACATTATAGATGAAAGGCGCTCGTTTATAGGAGAGCTTGAACAACGCTTGACGAAAAATGTTATGGCGTATAAGACAAGGCAGGAACTCAAGTACCATCAGAAGGATGATATGATAAGGGCGATGGAGATGAGGTTGACAGCTTTACAGTTGCACCATCAGGCCATGAAGGGGTTTGACTTTTATAAGTCTCTGTAATCAAGGTCGGCTTGGGGGGTTATCTTCTTTGGTTATAGGTTATTTTCTGTTAAAATGTGTTTTCTGATAAAATGTATGATTCAAATTGTTGGTTATTAATGAATAAATCATTTCACTAGAATGTGTTGTTGGTGTCGTAGATGTTTTGTGTATAAATTACACTGCTTGACCACTACTTTGTTTGACCAAGGTTGTTACCTTGGAGACAAAATGACGGAAACAAGTTGCATAACTTGATGATCCAAAACATAACAAATACATACAACAAAAAAACTATAAGAAATACATACAACGGTAATTTAAGATGCAAAACATTAGTAATAACAGATAGCACGTAAACGACCCATTATTTGCATTGACGTTCGTCTTCAGTAAATACATGACCCATCTGTTCAGCATAGACCCTTTTTCTCTTTAGTGGTCTTCCTTTGTCCACTAGTTCATTAACACCAGGGTTTGCAACCTTTTTACAAACCAAGATATTCAAGGTTACCTTTCTTAACAACATGGTTTGGAACCTGTTCACCCTTAGCACTATCAATCTCATCAGGCACATTAGCATCCATCCTTTGTTCCACTGCTTCACTAGGCATGTCTACAAAAGCACCAATTTGTTTTCCTATGTTGTTGTTCAAATGCACCTCTTCTTCACACACGTTTTTCTGGCTAACCTTGTCTTTCATTATGTCAGTCCCTTTGTCTAAATCAAAGGCATTAATACCAAAAGTAAAGTCAATCTCAAACAAGGATCTTTTCCTTTCGAATTCTTCTCTAAACCTTTTTGCCCTTTTTCATTCTTGGACTCATTAGACCATGGAGTTGGTATTAGCAAATCACTGTCAGAGTCTGATAAACATACTTCACTTGGTGAACACGTGTAAGTTTCATTGTTTGCTATGTGAAGATGTTATGCTATCGTTAGTTTTTTTTAAATTATCTGGAAAGCAAGTGAAAGTGTAAATATTTAGATGAAAATAGCATGTGATTTAGTGTTGGGATTTGCTCTATTTATGTGAACGGCTGTAGAAAAGGCGGGTAATAGGGAAATGGCTAAATATAGAAGGTGTACTATTGCAGTTGAAAACCTTAAATGACAGGGATCAAATTCATAGATAAAAGCAGTATACCTTCTAGTGCAGTTGAAAACCATAAATGTCAGGGACCAATTTCATAGATAAACCTATTCAGTTTATTGAACAGTACAAGTGAATGTGGGTGCAAAAAAGTCAAATATAGTTTACATTACACCCTATTTAAGACTAGTGTAATCTGTTGACAAAGTAAAGCCATATCACAGTCATCCACTAAAACATGAATTCACCACCAAATCATGAATGGGAAGAAGGCCTTGATATAGACGATTTTGATCTTCTACTAACCCATGTCATCCGTCCTACCAACAACCCGCACATAGTCCCTGAGATAACCACCACCCAAACCCTGATTTCAACTCAAACCCATCAAGTTGATACTTATGCTGAATGTGAACAAGCCCTTGATTTAGATGATTCCGATCTTCGACTTACCCCCGTCGTCCGTCCAAGCAACAATCCTCACATAGTCACTATGATAACCACCACCACCCAAACCCTGTTTTCATCTCAAAACTTGAGAAAATTGTTGCAGTTATCAAGTCTTGTACTTTGAATGCGCTGGGCAATCTCATAGTAACACTCAAAGACCTTTCTGGTACAATCTCTGGTACTATTCATTACAAAGTGCTTATAGAGGAGAGGTTTGCAAAGGCGTTTACCGTAGGAGCGGGTTTGATACTTCATAATGTTTCTGTCTTTTTTCTAAAGCAATCAACTCATCATTCTTTTAACATTACAAAGAAAAATATGGTCAAAGTATTCCATATGGATGGTTGGTCTACATAGTTTCTATGCTCTGTTCTGAATGTTGCAAAGAGTATTTGTTGACTTTGTCATATCTTACTAACTCAAATATCTTTCTTTGAATTGTTGTATAAGAAAACAAACACCATAAAAAACAAACAAAACTTACTGAACAAAAAACAACTTAGAAAACAAAGACGGACAACATTCATCATCTGGATACACGTGTAATAAACAACAATCACTGTTAAATAGGGACCAAACGGGTAAACCTGGTTATAACATGAAGGACCAAGTATGTATAAACTCTTATGATACTGACATGCTTTTGCAACTAAATTATGACTTTGACTTATCGAAGTCACACGTGTAACAAACAACATTCACTATTATATAGGGACCAAACAGGCAAACCTAGTTTCCACATGAAGCTGTGTATAACCTCTCATGCAACTTATATGGTTTTGCAAACAGGCTAAACGGGTTTCCACATCATGGACCAACTGTGTATAACCTGTCATGATACTGACTAGTTTTTACCAAAATAAGTTAAATAGGTCACAAACAGCTTAAATAAGTCCTAAACAAGTGCAATTATCCATTTACCACCTAAGTGGACTTTTATGTTTACCTCTAAAATGACTTAGACAATTTCTATAGATGTGGACTTTGATATTTGCCACTTATGTGGACTTGAATTACAGACATACACTCTCCTGAAACAGATTAGTTTTTAGAATTATAGAAAAGACCATTCACTTGCGCCACCTGTTGCACTTGACTGTGTTGGTATACCATCACCCATTTCTCTTCAATCTGCATTCCTTGTTTCATTCACTGGCACTTGAGAACTGGTAGAAGGTTGACTTGCAGGTTGAGTGGGAGTTCTTTTTTGTGGACTAATTCTTTATGTTTGTACTCTTCTCTTTGTCCATCTACTACGGGATGAAACTTGACTGGCAACACCTGCACCATTTTTACCAACAACAGCAGACAAACCTATAACAGCACCAGCACCTGATCCACCTGAACCATCTTGACCAACTGCAGGTTCTGTTTGTTGTGCTTGCCCAGATGCACTACAACTGGCTTTTGCATTGTTACCACCTACACCAAAAAAATCCTCGTAACCTGTTTGATGATGTTTAGATCAAATACACACTCATAGCTTGAAGCTAAAATAACTACCTGTTGTTACCTTTCGATCTTGTCCTTTGCATGTTGCCTTATTGTGTCCAGTGTTTCCGCATGATTGACATGTAATGGTTCTTTTTTTCCTGCTCAGTTTACCATCTTTCATAAATGGTTCATCCTTATGTTTGGACCTCTTTCTTTTCTTCCTTGGTCGGCCTACTTGGACATGATGCTTGGGTGGCAAAAGTGTTGTTGGACATGTGGACTTCTCCCAGTAGTTGGTCTCACAAATTGGTTGTATCTTGTGAGAGTATGTTTCCCTATATGTACTCAACCAATAACAAGGATTGACCCAAGTTTTTGGGGGTGGTGCCGCCCGGTCATTCAGAGCTATATTTTAACAAGCTGCAACAGCATGCTTACAAGGAATCCCTGTCAATTCCCATTTCCTACATGAACATGTCATACTAACTACATCCACAACACACTGATCACCAAGTGAACCTGAAACTTGAAACTTATTTGCTCCATTCCATTGCACATTCATCACATGAGCTTCTTTCTTGATGGATTCCATGATTCGGGTTGCAGTAGGGGTCAAAGGACCAGTACATTTATCAATCACACCTTGTACATTCATAATTCTCTTCATGCAATACTCCCTGATCTACTCTAAAAGTGTGATCACTGGCTTGTCCCTACCTCCAACTATTTTACCATTAAAGACCTCACAAATGTTGTTGAGCAATAAATCAGATTTGGCTCTACCTATAAATCAAAAAATATAAAAATCATTTAATGCTATACAACTATACCTAATACTCATAAATATGAAAGCAATAAAAACTGTGATGGCATTAAGAAAATTACACGGTTAGTCCCAGCATTATGTGTTACCTGAAAAATAAGATCTAGCCCAATGTTTTGCTGGTATCTTGTTTAACCATTCATGTGCCTTAGGATTCATCGTCTTAAGTTCTAACATACACTTTTTAAAATCCTTAACATTTGTAGCAAATGCAGCTGTCCACAACAAATCCATGTATGCTTGTCCACACCATCCCTGCTTTATGTTTTCATGTATGTATCACAAGCAATATCTGTGTTTTGCACTTGGGTAAACAGTTTTAATGGCTGGAATGATACCATGCATGAACCAATTCATTAATCAGTTACAAATTCATATACTTCAGTAATTAAGAATTCAACTAGTCAAGCATAATACTAACCTTTTGTCTATCACTGATGAATGTGAAATTTAAATTGGGATGCAGATCTATGTCATCACTCAAACACTGCAAGAACCAACATCATGAACTCTTACTTTCAGCTTCAACCAACGCTTAGGCTAATGGGTAAATTCCATTGTTTAAATCCAGTCCAACCGCTATCAATACTTGGCCTTAAAATGACCCCTTCATAAAAGCACAATCTAAGCCAAACAGATCTCTTCTGCAGGCTCTAAAACCCAGTTTTAATGCTCCCAAACAAATGTATATTCTCTGAAACACCCTAGTAGGCAAAGAAGGATCAGTATTCCTTTCAACTGTAATCTTGACAGTGGTATTAGTGTTTGTAGACTGTAACTCAACAACATAGTCTCTAAGCATAGAATACTGCAAAACGTGATCCCCTCTAATCTCTTTTTCAGCTTTAGCTTTAGCTCTGAAAGCTTTGCTCATAGATATCTAAACCTCTAGCTCACGTTGGAGTTGGTCTTGAACTGCCTTAACTAGGATATCCGGATTAATCCTGACTTGTTCAAATATCTTCTCAGACAAGAATTTGTAAGTGCGGTGTTTGATTTCCCTGGATTGAACGAATGTGTGTGTATCCTTGTATGTCTTCACCACCCAATTTTGTGTGAATTTGTCTTTTCCCGCATACAAGACCAAAGGGCAGAGATCCCCTTTATCATATGCATCTAAAAAAGAAAAAGATGCTTGATTGTCATCATTGGTACCTGTATTTATCCTTTTTTACTCCTAGTAGTTGGGCCACTTAATCCACTAGGCCCAGCTTCCATTCTACGATTTAGGCTAGTTGGTCCAGTACCTTGTGACATTGTAAATACATGCACTTTTCCTTTACATCTTGCTCTTATCCTAACACTATCATTCTTATACAGCTTCAAATTCCTTCTGCTTTCAATGGAATGCAGGTAGACTCTGTCCTTAGCCTCTTTTGGAGTATTATATTTCTGGCCAGTGTAAAATGGGTACTTCCACTAACCAATAGCATTTATAACACCTTCTATTTTTGTCTTCGATTAGGCTAACCTTCTCTTCCTATAATTTCTTTCTTCATCATTACCAGGGTCACTATCAAAACCATCCGCATTGATGACATCCACGTCCTCTCCTTCTATAACATCATCCAACACAAGATTAGTGATACCAATGTTATCAAAAGGAAGATCCATGCTAATACCAAACAAATGGACATCAACATCAGGCTCTACAATCTCATTCTCTTTATCTACCAAAAAATCTTCATCTACATCATCATCATCATCATCTGTACCTGCATCTTCACTAGACTGAACATCATATTCAGTTTCATATGCAGTGTCTATTCCTTTATCATCATAGAAGAACTGTCTATCAGTAGGAGCTGATTCATCTTCTGGACCATTACCCTGTTCAGCATCTTCCCCATCTTCCCCAGAACTGATATAATCTTCAATTACAACATCTTCCACACTAAATTCCTGAGTTCCAACCTCTTCCACAATGGGTACCTTAGCGCTAACCTCTACCACAATGGGTTCTTGAGTGCTAACCTCTGCAAAAATGGGTTCCTGAGTAGGACCAACATCTGGTTCCTCAGACACAGGGAGCTCAGATTGTGTTTCAACTTAGGAAACATTTAGGTTTACAGGTTCATTTAAGTTCATGTCCAAGTCATCAACTCTAAATGACTCATCATGACTTAACCCTGAACTGTCCACACCACTCCCCGTAACATCAGCAAAGCCTGTCTCTCCATCCAATTTTGTTTCATCAAATGATAATTTCCTCATCACATCATCTAAAACCTGACTAGCAGTTGCTTGTTGTGAGACAAAACTCAGGTTTATGTTATTAAACTGTGATTGTATTGTCGGGAGAACATGGCTTTGTATGTCAACTCCCTATACACCACTCAACTGTGTATATGTGATGACAGACTCATCAGTGGAATGGGTTAAAATACAATCAGGCATACACCTAGGTGTAATGGACTCACAAACAGAATCCTTACAAGGGGTACTTGAATCATGTTGTGGCAAAGATCTAGGTGTGATAGAGTCACAAACAGGTTCCTTAGTGGTTTCACTAGACTTATGCCAGGTCAACAATAATATTTTTTCAGTTCTATTTGCTGCAATGCTACCAGGCTCATCGGTAATATCTTCTAATGTTGCCATAAACCGTGGTGCCCTAAGGTAAGAGTCTAAAACGGTAACACCATGTTCTATATACACCTCAATCAACTTAAAGCTCCTAACAAGGGTAGCCAAGTAACGAACATCCTCCTCGTAAGCTAAAGCATACAACCCTTCATCTAGACTAGTGAGTAGTCTAAGATAATTATAAAACATGAGCTCAGATTTACCTGTGTAACCTAATTTAAGAACCATCATGTTCAGCGCAACGACAGTAAACAAATCGATATCAACCATATCAAATATATCGACACGACCATTGACATACATTCGACCTGGATACCTTTAAAATTTTCACCATGATGTATTCGAATTGAAAACATATTGGGTGCATTATCCAAAAATCAAAATCAAACCCTAAATTCATAAATAGACAATAAAACAAGTAAATAACACTACATTTGTAAAAAAATTAACTTTGAGCAAAAGCGCTTCAAATCATTACCGTAAGTCGATTCGAGTTGTTTGATGAGTTGCTCGGTACTGCCCGTCCATTGTCGACGGCGGAGCTTCCATCCCGTGTGGTCCACTAACACCATTGCATGATCGAAGAAATAGACTGTAGGTATGGTTGTGTAAGTGATTTGTGAGAGAGTATGAATATGATTCGGGCGGGAATAATCATGTGAAATGATAGAGATGAGAGGTGTAAGTGAAATGAATAGTAAATATATTAAATGTTGTGTGGGAAGTGTATACCCAGAAAATTTGTCCTTAGGGACCAAGGGTGCACTATAATACTTTTTATACGAAATTACAATAGTATCCATCAATAACGAAGCGACTTAACAATCGTTCATCCCTTAGGACCAAACACGCACCAAAATGACCACTTTTGGGACCATTTCCACCTATTTTCAAAATTGGGGATTGAATCCGCAAACGGGGAGGACTTTGGGGACCAACAGTGTAATTTACCCTTTTATTTATCATTGTAGGCATGATATCAAAGACATTTGAGCCAAATTACGAGATATTAAACATTTATCGAAGATTATTGATGCCCAAAAATAAAAAACAAAGAAAAGCCCAAGTAACATAACTTTTAGCACGTAAAAACGAGCCCATGAACAATTATCATATCTGGACACATCATAAATCGAATATCTCTACTAGCTTTGATTTAACGTTAGATCTTATTCAATATTGAATGGACAGCTTCCACGTGGTTGTATATGGTCCATCAATTTTATAAAATGAAGGCTACAACAAGAAAAATAGGGTAGAATCAAAGTTTTAAAACCCGGTTCGACTTGACTAGTTAAACCGATTGAACCAAAAATCGATGATGTTACCGGGCCGTTGCTACCCGGTTTTAAAAGGATTTGAAATCTAAATTGAACCGTCAGGTTTCACTTGACCCGGTTCACTAAAACCGGCGAGGTTTCACTAAACGAAACCATCTTTTAATCCTATTATGTGCTTATCAAGAATTCTAAATGAACTAAACTGATATTATATTAATGTTCGAGATAATGTTAATATGACTACACGGTACGGTGTTCTAAATAACGGGCAAACGCCAAATAGTTAAAGGACTAAATTAGAATATTCAAAACACAAAAAGGCAAGGGTTACACCCGGGTTGAACCGATTCACTAAAAACCGGTCAGGTTTCACTTCTGTTCGAAAAAAATGAGACGAAACCAACTTTTTATATGCCATTGATGAATCATAAAGTACATTATTTCTTTAAACTTAAACATGGTTCATTAGGTGCTTATCATGTTCGAGATAATGTTAATATGAAAAGGAGTTAATGGCGTATTTAGAAATAAAGTCATGTACTTAAAAGAGTTGATTACCAGTAGAGTTATTTTGGAATATGTTTTCAAATAAGTGTTCTTGATGAAAAAAATACCAAAACTAAACACTTTTACAAAGAAAGAAACAGTTGTATGACATATTTAGACTTTTACATCCAATTAGTAATAGGATAACTAGGAATATTAAATTTTGCTTTGCATTGTGAAAACTGATTTAACCCGTTGATTGAACCGCTTGAATCATCAACCTGATGTCTTGACCGGGTTAATGAAAAAACCGATTTTTAAAACATTGGGTGGAACAACAACTACGGCAACTTTCATTTTTTTCATTTTCATTCTTTATTTTTTCATATTAAATGTTTTTTATGTTTTTAGAAACAGATATACAACTTTCAACATTTATTAATTACTTTGACTCTTTAAAGAAAGAAAATTCTTAACTACACATAAAGCATAATATCCTTTTATTTTTAGTAATATTAAATTTTCAACTTACACATGTTTATGCATAGCGTACAACCTATACAAACATAATTAAAACTTGACAATTAAAACATAATTAATACTCTTATTAAAATACCTCATTACATAAATATTTGAAAATGAAAATAATTAATACATAATTAATACACCCCATTACTTAAAAATACAATCATATATTCACCTTGTACAACAATTAAAAGCATATATCTACAAAAGCGTACATATGATGTATCCCTAAATGATGGTGCATATAGTTTTGAAAACCGGACCGTACCAACGGGTTCAACCGAGAACCAGAGTCACCATCGGTTTGACTAACCAATAAAAGCCGTCCGAAGACGAACCAGAAAGGACCCAACGAAACTGATAAAACGGGTGAACCGGACCTCACTGGGATTAAAAAATACTATTAATATAATACATGGTATAAAACAATAATGCATACATCATGTTATCATTTGTTCTCCTCTTTAAAACACCATTAAATGAAACTAGACGAATACCCGTGCATGCACGGAAAATCTCTTGCGGCCGATAATTAACGATATGCAATATTGATAATGTTGTGGCTTTGTACTTGAATGCGAGAAATTCTTAACATAAATGAAATTGCAAACACTCGTAAAATGCAAGAAATTCTTAACTTGTATCAAACAAGACATTCAATTAAATTGAAAGTGAAACATTACATCATTATGAGATAAAATCTAACAGCGCACGTTACTCGTCGTGTAAAACTTCTTGGTACACGACATTTCAGGTGTAGACTCCTCCTTGATCAAACTCTTTTTCTGGTTTGGAGATCAAACATAATGTTTTGAAACCCGGTTCTACCCAAGGTTCAACCGGTTCTGGTCGAACAGGTCAAATTAAACCCTTTTTTATATTTTCAAAACTCGTTTTTCGATAGCGACCTCGTGCACCCGCGCATAGCGGCGGAAATTCATGACAGCGACCTCGTTTTCGGCAGCGATTCCCGGTGGCAGTTTCTAAGTGTTTATGTTTCTGTGTATTTTTCCATGAAATTGTGATCCCTATTTATAGAGGATTTACCAAACCCTAGTCAAAGAAAATTATAAGAGATTAGCGGGCCCACCAATGAGTAAATCAATTAATTAATGAGGCAATCATTTTCATTTGACTAAGTGTACATATCAGTTTCGTTTGCTATTATTAATTCGTAAGTTATACTGTAATGATTTTAATTTTTTCAATGTTTCTTAAAATGAGTCAATCAATTAATTAATGAGGCAATCAGTTTCGTTTGACTGAGTGTACATATCAGTTTCGTTTGCTATTATTAATTCGTAGGTTATAATTTTCTAATGTTTCTTAAAATAAGGATTTTCGATTTTTCTAGATTTCAACTTTTCTAGATTTCTAGTTTCAACATTTGAGTAAATCTCATTTATAAAGATATATATATAAGATTGAGTTTTTTTCTATATTTAATGTGTTGTATTAATGATTCAAAACAAAAGTTTTTTATCCCTAAACTCATTCCAATCCTCATTAGCATAAGCTATTAATGCCATAATTTACATATTTGAACTTTAATTAACTTGAATCATCATCATTTTCACTCTTAAAGAACTGTTACAAACCTTCTAGCTTCATCTAAATTCATTGTCCAACTAATTGCGTTGATGATTTTTGCACTCTATGTAATTAAACAAGCAAAAGAACCCGCGTGTTGCGGAGGGACTAATTTTTTCCCGAATAATTTTGTTTTTTACGTTTCGGGGGTTTTTTTTTTGGGCCATGCGTTATGGCGGGGCTAATTTTTAATATTTTCTTTTTTTGTATGATTCGGGGAAAAAAATTGCGCTAGGACGGGCTAATTTTTTCCCGGATATTTTCTTCTTTTGTACGATTCGGGAAAAAAAAAATTGCGTTGGGACGGGTTAATTTTTTCCCGAATATTTTCTTTTTTTGGGACGGTTCGATATCTTTTTTTTTTGGCCAGATTTTGAGCCACATTTTATGCGAATTTTAGGCTAGTTTGTCGACAAATGTGTATATTAGTAATAATTTTTTTTATACGGCTTATGTGTTGGGCCTCATGTTTAAAGTGTTGTTTTTTTTTGCTATATGGGTTTTTTTTAATATAATGAGTTGTATGTTTGTGACCATATCGATTATTTTAAAGTTATTAGGTATCGAAGATGTTTCCGCGGGTATTTTTTTTATCTGAATAAATCGGAACTTTTGTAATATATTTTTTTCCTCTTACTTTGTGCATCCAAATTTTAAAAAAATAAAAAACCCAAAATCGGGCTGGCCCAAAATGGAAGCCCGATACTGTAGGATTGTGGCCCACTGTCAAAACGACAGTGAATTTATCCACAAATGTTATATATATTAATATCTCTTAAATGAGTCTATTTATGATCGTAAGTCATAACCCTATAAAAGGCATAGCAAAAGAGGCTTTTGTTACACCCGTATACACTATACTACTCATATGATATGATATGCCCATAGTGTTAATATACCCAACATGTTGTAAAAATTTCAACAAAATAGTTGACCACTTGGGAGATACATGAGAAATGGCGTCTTTTTTTACGTCAGGGTAAGAACTTTTACTACGTGACATTATTATTATATATACACATATTTTTAGGTAGCATATTTGTATATATACATGATTTCATCAACTTCAACATGTATGTGTCACTACAACAATCGGGGTTTTCCCCAACAATATTTCGAGGCTTTCCCCAGCGACATGTCGCTGAGGAAAACTATCCCCATCGAAATGTCGTTGGGGAATCGTCGCTGGGGAATCCTCGTCAGGGATACAATCCCCAGCGATAATCCCCAGCGAAGATGTGGGTTCCACTCGTTTTTCAGTCAAGCAATTAGTGCCACGGTGGCAAACTTTTCCCCAGCGACATGTCGCTAGGGAAAGCTTTTTATTAAATTTTAGAATCACTTTAACCAGCAACAAGTCGCTGGGGAATTTTTTTTTAAAATTTTAGAATCGTTTTTCCCAAAACATTTAGAACAAAGCTTCCCCAGCGACAAGTCGCTGGGGATACTTTAAAAAAAAATTAGTAGCAAGTCGCTGGGGAATATTTTTTAAAACATTTAGAACAAAGTTTCCCCAGCGACAAGTCGCTGGGGAAACGTTTTAAAAAAAATTTAGTAACAATTATCCCCAGCGACAATTTTTATAAAAATTTAGAAACAAAGTTTCCCCAGCGACATGTCGCTGGAGAAAAGTTTGCATTTTTTTTTTAAATACAGACTGCACAGCTGGCATTTTCCAAAATTTTTCAGGAATTTTTCCCGAAAAAATCTACCAAATAACAAACCTGTATAGACTCATCACAACTTGCACCAAAACATAAATACAAAGTAAACGGATCAACGCAATACAAATACATCACAACTTGTACCAAAACCAAAAGATAATAAAGCAAAATCATCCAAAATCCGAATAAGTCTACAAAACGGGGATTCCTAGTCATAAACGGGGCTTACTAACTAATATATAACATAACTAAACGGGGCTTACTAACTAATATATAACATAACTAAACGGGACTT
>BQNB010103476.1:0-23065 GCA_026074375.1 Tanacetum coccineum | reverse complement strand
GTTATCTCCTGCTAAAAGATATGATAAAACACAAACCTGTGAAACTCCACTTCAACTTCAAATAGGTGATAAATAATCGTATTCCTAACCAATTCTTCTAATAAATACGAGCCTTTAAACTTTTAAGAACATTTAAAATCATAACCTGTTCCAAACAGTAGAAACCAAAACCAAAAACTTCCTTCCTGTGTATGTTGTCTGATATCTCCAAACCAACCAATAACCAAAGCTCGTCTCTGTCCGATATCAGTAAACGCTAACAGTTGTAACTATGAAAGCTAAGCAGTAGTAAAAACTTCGAGCAATATAAAATTTTAAAGGAAGCAGTACTAAAAATTTATCAAGCAGTACTAACTTACTCCTTCCTCCTATAGCTTTTAGCGATGCTTTAAGTGTCACTAATCTGTAACAAATTCTAATTACTCATCCACAACATATATTGGCAGTAGTAACTGCTTTCAACCCTAGCAGTACTAAATAATACGTATCAAATTGTAGTAGCATAAACTTTTAAAACTGTTATCTATCGGCTGTAGTGTGTCAATCTTGGCAGCATTAATAAACAACGAGCAACACTAACTTCCATTAAACATAACTTAACACAACAAGTACATGTAACATATTCGAGTAGTGGTAATACCTTTTAACTCTGTTTGGCAGTACCAAGTGAAAACAGGCAGCTTTAACTTTCCTTTGATCCTAATAGCAGTATTAACTACATTTAACCCTGCCAGTAGCTTTAACTTATATAAATCATATTCAAGGCATCATTAACATACCAGTGTTTGATTTCTTTTGAGTATCAAAATTGGAAAACTTGAACAGACTTCTAAAAGTTGCACAACATCCTTATGCAAACCTTGTGTGTTTGCTGTCCTAACCATAGACCAGCAACCTATCGTGATGAAAGCAGCCAGTAAACCCATCGTGTCATTCCTATTTTAAGCCAAAAACCTCAACGAACCTTTGTGCTTTGATGATCAAAATCCATGGCAGCAGTAACTACTAAGAGTAGCACTAATATGCTAGACAACAGTATTAAGTTTTACTATTGTTCTTATTGATGAATCACACATCAAACAACAGTAATAATAATTCTTTGATTATTAGCACAACTTGTATTAGATCCAGTAACCTCAGCCACTTCTTCGTAAACCATCAGTAATGTTATTCGAATAAGAGCAGTAGGGTTGTCGATACCTTGCAACCTTCTGGCTTGTATTTCTTGAAGTCGACAATTCAAACACCTCAATTCTAAGAAGCCTTTAATGACGAATTCTGTTAGGGTTTTAGTAACCCTAAATCTTGTAAGTCATAAACACCAACAAATTCATTAGACACCTTCTTGTGCTCTTGCTTCCCTTATTGAATTCATTATTAAGGTTTAGTGTAAACCCTTGTCATGGCGCACAATAAACACCAACGAATCTGATCTTGAAACAATATTAACCTAGGGTTTGCTGAAAAACCCTAGTTTCACCAATTTTGACCTAAAACTAAGAACAGAATTTCGACACCTTCTTTTCTTCATAAATTCAATAACAATAACCTTGTAAGATCCTAGATCAAGAGACCCGTGGCTTTGATACCACCTGTTGGAACCAAAACACATGATAGTTCTTAGGATCGTTTAAGCTCCGTTTGATTAGAACTAATCTAGGATTAACAATAACATCGAACATAACATATGTATAGCGGAATTAACATAAGAACAATGATATTGTAACAAGATTTCTTCATTATCACTCCTAGCCCCAATTATATTTGATCAGAATATAACGATTACAACTAATCTATAACAGGATCAATAACACAATGACCTTGGGGCTAAACTCCTAGGCGTCTACAATGAGACTCACGCCTACACACACACACACCTTTAGTCGACTACATTTTATGTTCCCTCCTAAACTACACGCCTGGAACCTCCTTTTATAACATAAGGAGTCCAAGACTTACAAAGGAAGATAAACATTAGACAACTAAATCTTTTAAACATTAAGGAATATCTTCTGTTATCTTTATCTTCTTAAGGAGATCTTCCAGAATCTTTATCTTTTGTAGAATTCAATCTACACAACTTAGACCCTTGTGTTTCATTCTTTTATTCATTTTGTCTCATCAAATTTCCCAACAACGTTTATACTTACAAAAACCTATGAACTCACCAACTTTATGTTGACACTTTTAAGCATGTTTTTCTCAGGTTAACAAGCTACTTGACATACTTGATGTGTATTCGGGTCTAGACTATTCAAGACTACATTCATTGATTTCTATAAACAAATCTCGTTGTATTATTTCAGTCTTACATTATTGATGCAAACTTTGGGACCAATGTTATAACAAATTCAGATTTTGGTTAAATCAACGAGATCACTTTTCAAACGACTCATTTAGAGGTCGTTCTCTCATATCTTGTGCAATGTACTTATGAAGTAACACTCCTGGACATATTTCCGCTGCGACCTATTTTGGGGGTGTTACATTATTATTTTCCGCCATAGGTGTGTCTATAGAATCACTAGTTAGCAAACCATATTTTTTAATAATTTCAGAAGCATATTGGTATTCGCTATTTTATACATATATTTTACCATGAAAAACGACCTCAAATAATCAAAAAACATAATAAAAATTGCAAATATATGTTGTTTTTGTGTTTGTGTATGTGCAGGTACGGATATCAAAAAAAAATGACAAAAAAATAAAGACAAAGCCGGACGAAACCAAGCACGAGATAAAAAAAAGAGCGAGAAGTCGAGTCCAACAGTGCCCTCGAATTTTATTGGGCCAGCCCGTAACCCAGTTTACGAGCCGGGCCAGCCTAAACATGCCAAAGCCAAACAAGGTCCAACAATGAAATAAAATCAAAATGAGTGCAATTGCATTTTGAGGCATCACGTGCCTCTAATTAAATGAAAAAAAACCCATGTGACTCCTCACGACTTGCTTAGTCGGATGAGGCGAATCATGATTGGACACGTGGCGGGTCACTCTCTTTCATTTCAATTTATAAGCAAAAGTGATCTAACAGTTAACAATTGTTGCGTTAAAATGAAGCAATTCAAACGGACATGTGGCATTCATCTAATGGGCAATTCATTACTCGATCCGTGTGACTATGAATGGTGGCCAATCATTGGCGGATTATTCCCAAATGATTGGGACAAAATTGCCAAAACAATCCCCTCACTTTGGCTATTTATGGAAGACATTTTACACAGTTTGGGGGTGTTAGAGTGAGGATTTAATTTTTCTATTTTTTTAGGAGTACGATAAATTTTAGCTTATTTTTTGTTTAGGTTTATTTGTAAAAGCTTATTTGTAAAACTTAGCTTATTGGTTATAAAATGTAAGTTGATGTTTGCTTATTACTCGTGGCTTAATCTTTTGATTGATCTTAATTTCCATTTAAGGTCTTGTTGGATTTTCTTTCTTTCTTATAGTTTATTTCATCAAATCTTGTTCCAACGTCTTATTTTGGCTTAATGTTTCATTTAAAGCTTAGTTAGTTTATTAATTCGTTTAGATTTACTAATTTGAATATGGTGCGCTTATTTGATTCATCGTTTTAGCTTTATAAATTAGATTTGAACTTACTAATTTGGATCTCGTTTGGAATAGATTATTTAGTACGTATTTGAGATTAAAATTAGTATCATTTGCTTATTTTATGTTCGGTTTGTCATTTAGCTTAATAGTATAAAAGCTCAATTGGTAAAAGTTCATTTTGCCCTATTATAATTTCGTTTAGCTTAATTGTTAACTTAGAACTTTTGGAGTTATTTTGTTTGCTCATTGCTTATTCGTGTTTGGCTTGATTGTTCACTAAATATGTTTTCGATAGTTTATTTGGTAAAGTGTAATCAGTAGAGTTAAGTTTATTGTTGAAACAAAGGTTGTTAAAACAAATTTTGTTAAAATGGTTCTCATAGTTGTTATTTTTTTTTATATTTTTTTTCTTGGGTCTTTGTTTAAATTAAGATATGTTGCGTCTGATATTGGGATGAATTTGGTTTGTAGAATTTGATTTGGGTTGTTGTTTAATATTTGGATTATACTAAACTTTTGGGCCTACGAAATTCATAACAGAGAGTGCAAATTGTGTATAATTTTACTGTTAACAGTTTGTGTCTTTTTGTTGCTTTTGGTACCAGTCCACTCATGAGGCGTGGAGCTTACGGGTTTATTTAGCTAGACCGACTTTAATTAGTTGTTTTAGTTAAATAAATCAGGTGGTATTCGTTTAATTGCGGGTCTCCAATTCGGTTCATTTTCTATTCCTTTTTCAATTAATTAGTATAGCTTTATTTTTAAAATGTTTAGTTTTTATTTCATTATGAGTAGTGAGTAGATTTTTTAGTGCGTGTTAAGTGATTAGTGATTTGGAATTTAGGTGCGGGTTTAAAAAGATTTAAAAAATATTTAGTCATAAGTATTTTCTTTTCGATTTACATTCCGTCATTTAATTTTGATGCAATTTAATTTCTTGTCATTAATTTTTAAGCATTTCGTTTTACTTGTCATTTTAATTCGTTAAACCTAAGCCCACACTTAATGAACATTTCACGTCACTTAGCAAGCATTTTAGTCATTTATATTTTTAGATCATTTTTAGTATAATCTTGTAGTTTTAAATACTAGTTTAATTTTTAGTTAAAAAAAATAGTTTAAAACCAAAAGTTTAGTATCCCTTTTATATGCTTTCCTTTTTAGTAGATTTAGAAAACAAAATCAAAAACTTTTATGACAATCAAGCTCGAATTACAACTTGAACGTAGATTTTCATTCACCTTTCGTCGAGGAAACGACCCGGGAGGTTTTTGATAATTGCTTTGGTTAAAAGTGATTTTCTAGAACCCGACGGAAAATACTATACTATACTATTATTGATTATCTTCCTTATTAGTACGTATATATTATATTATATATTTTATACGTGTTAGTTTGGACGGATCAATTTTTGGCGCCGCTGCCGGGGAGAGGTGTAGCGATTTCTACGGGATTGTTCGTGTTCGAGCCTTGAAGATCCTTTCTTCGGAAAGTTTATTTTCGTACTAAAAAATATAAAAATCCAAAAATATTTTTCTTTCTTATTATTTTTCTTTTTCCTTTATAAATATTAAAAAAAAAACCAAAAATATTTTTCGTTTATCTTTAAAACAAAAATCCAAAAATATTTTTATTTCCTTATGAATTATTTTCAAAATTTAAAAATATTCTTCTTTTTCCTCTTATCCGTTTAATTCTTTCTTCTTAATCCTCTATATTGTTTAATTCTTATGGCGTCTCATCGTTTAAAATCCCTTTACGCTATCAAAGAGTGTTCGAGCTTGGTGGGAAGTATGTACACTAAGATTGTTGTCGATAGGGAGTCTAAATGATAAGAGACCCTTGTTCCCGAACCTGACTCTTTCTCGCGTTGTGGCAAGATGTGGAACCCCGGTTGATGGTCCGAGTTGTCGTGGATGTGCATTTTTACGAAAGAAATTCGATGAAGATTTGCTTGCGTATTGTGTTAAAAATGGAATTTTCAAAGACTTTCAAGATACTTTCGAACCATCCGATGATAATACCAACGTTGTTAATGCTCTTCGAGAGCCATGCGTTGTCAATCAAGACCCCGGTGAAAAATCTCTTCGCAAGAACCTCCACAAATTTGACCGATAATTGGTTGTTATGAGTGCGTGATCATCATATGGAATTTTTTTGTCGACAATGCATTAGTAAATCTTGTGGCAAAAGGATGCCTCATTACGGTTTTATAATTTGTCCACCAAAAGTCCGATTATCTCTAATGCCAGAAACAATGCAATCAAACATTAATGACTCATCGAAAGATTTTGCCAATTGTTCACATACGACATGCAATTATGAAGCTAAAAATTCATTCGCTTATGTTCCAAACCCGAATTCTTTCTATAATTCTCCAAAATTTTCTTACCCACCTCCACAACCCCAGTTTGAGACTTACTTGTGTGAGTTGTGTGGAAATAATGCTCATTATGGTTAGATTTGTCCTCCACATTCCTTTATTGTCTATGAACATTGAGCCGTGTTAACAATCAAAACTTTAGTGATAATTAGTATTATCTACAAAATTCACTCGTGTTTTTTCTCGAAGACAAATATCTTTGTTGTACTTATTGCGGAGGTCCTCATTTTGATTATCAATGTCAACCGATCAATGAAACTTGCTATGAACCTAATCCGAGTTATGATTATTCCGGTTTTAACCACCCACAACCTCCGCAGGACCCGTCTATCGTCAAGAAGCCCTTAATAAAATTCTTAAAGAGTTTGAAGAATTAAAACGAGATCAAAGAATGTTAACGGAATTAAAAAAGCCAAATCGCGGAAGAAACAAACGGTTAAAGAGATTATGAGTATTCGAGGGAAATGAGGCATGAGCAGCAATAGGTTGAATCGCAAAATTAAAGAAATCACGAATGATATGGGAATTAGAAGATTTCGAGGCGAGGAGATTGATGAAGAATATGAGAGAGATTGTGAGATTAGAATTCAAAAACTTAAGCAAGATTTTAATATATGGGGAAGAGAAGTTCGAAAAAGGAGAAAGCTTACGAAGATGAAAATAAGATGCAGGGCTGTCGTACATGCTTTCTGTACTTTGTGATGACGCAGGATGAATATATTCCTTTAGCAATCACTCCCGACATAACCGATCGAAGGATCCCCGATAATTCTCTAAATATGGGGATGAGCATCCACGAGCACTATTCCGGCAAACGGAATCGGACGAAGTCATAAAGTCTAGTGTCGAGAACCTGTCCCAATCCCAATGAGTTCGAGGTAATTACCGACGATACCTTGCTGATGAGCCTAATTGTGATAATATCGTTTTTAATGTTGAGTCCGAACTTTTGGAATCATGATTACCGGATACTACGGGGGGGATTGAATAATACTACAAAGATCGAGCCCAATCTCGAGGGATTTCGCTCGATGAACTCGCTCATAATGCTCAAAAGATCTAACCGGAATTGTTGAAGCCGATTTGATACCAAATGATGAAACATCGGTGATACGATTAATTTTGAAGACATCGAGTACGTTAGCCTAGAGGAGGAGAATGATGTTGACCAAGAAGAGAAAGAGTTTAACTTAGAAGATATTTTTCAAATTCAAGACGTTATTCTTCGTGAGAAATTATTAAATGTCCATCGTCTTATTTCTAATATCGAATCTTTGAAAGTTAACTCTACTCCGGATCGTGTGCTCGAGTCTCCTTCTCCATTTCCTATCCCCGTCGTGGATAGTGATGCATTCTTTGAGGAGTCCGATACTTCTCTTTCTCATTCGAATAATTCTTTATCCGAATTCGAGACTTTTAGCGATGATACGGAAGAGACGAGAAGTGGCAGTACCACTACTCATGCTAATTACTCTCTTCCCGAGTATGAGTCGTTTCATTTTGATAATCTGTCATTTTCTCGTCCTCCTCCGAAACCACCGGATGTTGAGATTAGTTTAGATTTTGAGTCTGATACTCTCGATATTGATAATTTAAATGTGCTTAATGATGAATCTTTTGACCCAAGGGAAGGTGAAAATGTTGTTTTTCTAAATGTTAAAGAGGACGATTCCTTCACATTTACATCCGGAACTTTTCTCCCATTTTGTCCACCTTACCCGAGGGCCTCTCCTTATCTGCATCCGACCGGGAGTGAAGATGACGAATCTTTATTGACCCTAGCATCTCCACTTGAGCCGTTGGCATCTCATCGGGAAGGGAACTTTCATTTTGCTTAATGATATCCAAACATTAATGAAAGCTCGATTGAGATTTTCTTTTCCATATTCTTCCCAAGGATTAATTAAATTCGGGTCGAGTCAATCTCGTGACTCGTAACAAAAACAAGCATTTTTATCTTCTTTATCTATTTTCAAACACAATTGAGAGGGCTTCGCTTTTCCTTTTCTCGTGTTTCGTGTTTTGTTGGTTGTGAGTTTGTCCAAGAGTACCCGATTTTGAAGACTCTTCGTGCTTATGTTTTGTCCCATTTTATACGAGCTCATATCCCTCAAGCTTCATTTAGGGAATTCCATATCCTAATCTTATCGATTATCCTTATATAACTAATGATATGCGTGAAATTAGTATGATGGTGACAGTCCTCACTTGAGGACAATGTGTTAGTTTTAGTATGGGGGGATCTATGATTTGATTATGCCTGCATGCCGTGTTCTCACGAACCCGTTTATTTCTAACAAAAAAAATATGTGATTTATATGAAAAATAGCAAAATTTTTAAATTTTTAAGATTTTATTTGTAGAAAAAAAATGAAAAAAAATATATATATTAAAAAAAAAGAAAAAAAAAAGAAGAAGAAGTGTTTTGTCACAAATAAAGGTGAGAACGAGAAATAAATTTTGACCCGATCGGTTTTAAACCTTAGCTTTTTCCTTAACAATTAACGATGATAGTTTTTGCTAGTCTCAAGTAGATTTTAAATATGCTAGACTTGATTTAGTTATTTAAAGTAAATGAAACTTTGTGCTAATCTCAGTAGATTTTAAATATGCCTAGTTGGATTTTATATGGCTAAGCGTTCGCGAATCTCTTTATTAGAGATTTTAAATGCGAAGAACGATAATGATAGTGTTATGTTATACTTCATTGACATTAAACTAGAAATAGTGTGGTTTTTCTTCAAGCACATAAGTGTTAGAATGTGGCTTTTTTCTCCCATAAGCTTTGTTACTTTTATATATAATTGTTTAATAAATATAGAGTTGCGTTTTTTTGTTTAATAATTAGTTAATAGAAGTTTTCTTTAGTTCCTTTGTGATTAGGATGAGTACACATCAGGAATACTTAAATTTTGGCGTATATGATGTAACTACATAAATAAATATTTTTGCTTATTCCTTAAAGAGCCTTAGGGTATATGGGATAAGTAGAATTCAATAATAATCCAAGACTGATAAAAGTTTGCTGCATCTTGCCGGCTCACAACCGATGTTACAGCCTTCTAAAAAGTCGAGGAAGTTACCGAGGTCTCATCTCTAAAAAATGTTGCTACATCTTGTCGAGCGTGGCCGATGTTGTAGCCTTCTAAAGGACTGAGAATATAATGTTACTAATTTTTGTCTTACTTTATGGCCTTAAAAGAGCCCTAAGGGTATATGGTGCAAATAAGATTGAATCCATTCAGTCTACAGAATCCTTAGGGATATGACATTAATAGTCTTTGTCTTTAGTTAACCTAATAAAAAGCAATTTTGGTCGCCTCCTATGTGGACTTAGAAACTTGAGACAATGATCTTTGAAAATGGGCTAGGAGCTAATTATAGCGTTCTTACCGTTCCACTTTATTTTTGAATAATAAGTATCGGAAATAAATAAGTCTTAAAGAGCCCCCCCTTTTTTCCCCCCCCCCGGGGGGTAATAGACTTAAATAAAACTTGAGATACAAAATTAGGAATAAGGAGTGCTGCAATTGCATAAACTAGAAAAGGAGGCAGAGGAAAGGGCCATTGAGAATGAGTGTTTTGCTCAGAAGCTCTTGCGTGGTGAATTTGTTAAGAAGAATTGATGTATATGTTGTGTGCATGTCGTAATAGGTGTATTAAATAATCTCGTTGTCACCTGCTTGCACCTAGCTGCTGCGTATGTGTAGAATTGTTGTAACTTGTTTTATAGTGTCTAATGAATGCTTATGTGATGTTAGGATTTGGAAATTTTGATAATCTGATGCTTAATTAGTGTTTTTTGTACTTAAATGTGATTGCTTGTTTACAGTGTTTTGCTTTGGGCTTTATGAAATTTTGTTTTATGAGCAACAGGTCACGAATAAATGCCGCCCTACATTGCACAGGTGATTTGATTTGCCTTGAAATAGATCTATTCGGGTGTGACAGCCCCGTTCGGGTGATTAGCTATCACTGGACAAACGAACATTATAGCATGTCAGAGCACGAGATTTACATAAACATGAACACTTACGGTGCCTTGAATAAAGTGGCATACAGATGAGTCTACGCAGCATTTTTATGAACTTAGAGTAATCATAATCATTGTTTTATACACACATGAATATTTATGTTGCCTTGAATAAAGTGGCAATACATACTTTGAACAATGGTGGTCTAACTATACATACGTTTTGGTGACTATTTGGGGATTTAAATGGTCATGCATACTTTACAACTCTTTAATTACCAACATTTATACATACATTTTTGAGGAACATACAAGGATTGGAACGGTCATACATACTTTACAAAACTGTGGTTCAACGTTTATACTTACAAAAACCTATGAACTCACCAACTTTATGTTGACACTTTTAAGCATGTTTTTCTCAGGTTAACAAGCTACTTGACATACTTGATGTGCATTGGAGTCTAGACTATTCAAGACTACATTCATGGATTTCTACAAACAAATCTCGTTGTATTATTTCAGTCTTACATTATTGATGCAAACTTTGGGACCAATGTTATAACAAATTCAGATTTTGGTTAAATCAACGAGATCACTTTTCAAATGACTCATTTAGAGGTCGTTCTCTCATATCTTGTGCAATGTACTTATGAAGTAACACTCCTGGACATATTTCCGCTGCGACCTATTTTGGGGGTGTTACATTATTTTTTTCCGCCATAGGTGTGTCTACAGAATCACTAGTTAGCAAACCATATTTTTTAATAATTTCATAAGCATATTGGTATTCGCTATTTTATACATATATTTTACCATGAAAAACGACCTCAAATAATCAAAAAACATAATAAAAATTGCAAATATATGTTGTTTTTGTGTTTGTGTATGTGCAGGTACGGATATCAAAAAAAATGACAAAAAATAAAGACAAAGCCGGACGAAACCAAGCACGAGATAAAAAAGAGAGCGAGAAGTCGAGTCCAACAGTGCCCTCGAATTTTATTGGGCCAGCCCGTAACCCAGTTTACGAGCCGGGCCAGCCTAAACATGCCAAAGCCAAACAAGGTCCAACAATGAAATAAAATCAAAATGAGTGCAATTGCATTTTGAGGCATCACGTGCCTCTAATTAAATGAAAAAAAACCCATGTGACTCCTCACGACTTGCTTAGTCGGATGAGGCGAATCATGATTGGACACGTGGCGGGTCACTCTCTTTCATTTCAATTTATAAGCAAAAGTGATCTAACAGTTAACAATTGTTGCGTTAAAATGAAGCAATTCAAACGGACATGTGGCATTCATCTAATGGGCAATTCATTACTCGATCCGTGTGACTATGAATGGTGGCCAATCATTGGCGGATTATTCCCAAATGATTGGGACAAAATTGCCAAAACAATCCCCTCACTTTGGCTATTTATGGAAGACATTTTACACAGTTTGGGGGTGTTAGAGTGAGGATTTAATTTTTCTATTTTTTTAGGAGTACGATAAATTTTAGCTTATTTTTTGTTTAGGTTTATTTGTAAAAGCTTATTTGTAAAACTTAGCTTATGGATATAAAATTAAGTTGAAAGTTTGCTTATTACTCGTGTGGTTAATCTTTTGATTGATCTTAATTTCCATTTAAGGTCTTGTTGGATTTTCTTTCTTTCTTATAGTTTATTTCATCAAATCTTGTTCCAACGTCTTATTTTGGCTTAATGTTTCATTTAAAGCTTAGTTAGTTTATTAATTCGTTTAGATTTACTAATTTGAATATGGTGCGCTTATTTGATTCATCGTTTTAGCTTTATAAATTAGATTTGAACTTACTAATTTGGATCTCGTTTGGAATAGATTATTTAGTACGTATTTGAGATTAAAAATATGTAACATTTGCTTATTTTATGTTCGGTTTGTCATTTAGCTTAATAGTATAAAAGCTCAATTGGTAAAAGTTCATTTTGCCCTATTATAATTTCGTTTAGCTTAATTGTTAACTTAGAACTTTTGGAGTTATTTTGTTTGCTCATTGCTTATTCGTGTTTGGCTTGATTGTTCACTAAATATGTTTTCGATAGTTTATTTGGTAAAGTGTAATCAGTAGAGTTAAGTTTATTGTTGAAACAAAGGTTGTTAAAACAAATTTTGTTAAAATGGTTCTCATAGTTGTTATTTTTTTTTATATTTTTTTTTCTTGGGTCTTTGTTTAAATTAAGATATGTTGCGTCTGATATTGGGATGAATTTGGTTTGTAGAATTTGATTTGGGTTGTTGTTTAATATTTGGATTATACTAAACTTTTGGGCCTACGAAATTCATAACAGAGAGTGCAAATTGTGTATAATTTTACTGTTAACAGTTTGTGTCTTTTTGTTGCTTTTGGTACCAGTCCACTCATGAGGCGTGGAGCTTACGGGTTTATTTAGCTAGACCGACTTTAATTAGTTGTTTTAGTTAAATAAATCAGGTGGTATTCGTTTAATTGCGGGTCTCCAATTCGGTTCATTTTCTATTCCTTTTTCAATTAATTAGTATAGCTTTATTTTTAAAATGTTTAGTTTTTATTTCATTATGAGTAGTGAGTAGATTTTTTAGTGCGTGTTAAGTGATTAGTGATTTGGAATTTAGGTGCGGGTTTAAAAAGATTTAAAAAATATTTAGTCATAAGTATTTTCTTTTCGATTTACATTCCGTCATTTAATTTTGATGCAATTTAATTTCTTGTCATTAATTTTTAAGCATTTCGTTTTACTTGTCATTTTAATTCGTTAAACCTAAGCCCACACTTAATGAACATTTCACGTCACTTAGCAAGCATTTTAGTCATTTATATTTTTAGATCATTTTTAGTATAATCTTGTAGTTTTAAATACTAGTTTAATTTTTAGTTAAAAAAAATAGTTTAAAACCAAAAGTTTAGTATCCCTTTTATATGCTTTCCTTTTTAGTAGATTTAGAAAACAAAATCAAAAACTTTTATGACAATCAAGCTCGAATTACAACTTGAACGTAGATTTTCATTCACCTTTCGTCGAGGAAACGACCCGGGAGGTTTTTGATAATTGCTTTGGTTAAAAGTGATTTTCTAGAACCCGACGGAAAATACTATACTATACTATTATTGATTATCTTCCTTATTAGTACGTATATATTATATTATATATTTTATACGTGTTAGTTTGGATGGATCAGTTTTTGGCGCCGTTGCCGGGGAGAGGTGTAGCGATTTCTACGGGATTGTTCGTGTTCGAGCCTTGAAGATCCTTTCTTCGGAAAGTTTATTTTCGTACTAAAAAATATAAAAATCCAAAAATATTTTTCTTTCTTATTATTTTTCTTTTTCCTTTATAAATATTAAAAAAAAAAACCAAAAATATTTTTCGTTTATCTTTAAAACAAAAATCCAAAAATATTTTTATTTCCTTATGAATTATTTTCAAAATTTAAAAATATTCTTCTTTTTCCTCTTATCCGTTTAATTCTTTCTTCTTAATCCTCTATATTGTTTAATTCTTATGGCGTCTCATCGTTTAAAATCCCTTTACGCTATCAAAGAGTGTTCGAGCTTGGTGGGAAGTATGTACACTAAGATTGTTGTCGATAGGGAGTCTAAATGATAAGAGACCCTTGTTCCCGAACCTGACTCTTTCTCGCGTTGTGGCAAGATGTGGAACCCCGGTTGATGGTCCGAGTTGTAGTGGATGTGCATTTTTACGAAAGAAATTCGATGAAGATTTGCTTGCATATTGTGTTAAAAATGGAATTTTCAAAGACTTTCAAGATACTTTCGAACCATCCGATGATAATACCAACGTTGTTAATGCTCTTCGAGAGCCATGCGTTGTCAATCAAGACCCCGTGAAAAATCTCTTCGCAAGAACCTCCACAAATTTGACCGATAATTGGTTGTTATGAGTGCGTGATCATCATATGGAATTTTTTTGTCGACAATGCATTAGTAAATCTTGTGGCAAAAGGATGCCTCATTACGGTTTTATAATTTGTCCACCAAAAGTCCGATTATCTCTAATGCCAGAAACAATGCAATCAAACATTAATGACTCATCGAAAGATTTTGCCAATTGTTCACATACGACATGCAATTATGAAGCTAAAAATTCATTCGCTTATGTTCCAAACCCGAATTCTTTCTATAATTCTCCAAATTTTTCTTACCCACCTCCACAACCCCAGTTTGAGACTTACTTGTGTGAGTTGTGTGGAAATAATGCTCATTATGGTTAGATTTGTCCTCCACATTCCTTTATTGTCTATGAACATTGAGCCGTGTTAACAATCAAAACTTTAGTGATAATTAGTATTATCTACAAAATTCACTCGTGTTTTTTCTCGAAGACAAATATCTTTGTTGTACTTATTGCGGAGGTCCTCATTTTGATTATCAATGTCAACCGATCAATGAAACTTGCTATGAACCTAATCCGAGTTATGATTATTCCGGTTTTAACCACCCACAACCTCCGCAGGACCCGTCTATCGTCAAGAAGCCCTTAATAAAATTCTTAAAGAGTTTGAAGAATTAAAACGAGATCAAAGAATGTTAACGGAATTAAAAAAGCCAAATCGCGGAAGAAACAAACGGTTAAAGAGATTATGAGTATTCGAGGGAAATGAGGCATGAGCAGCAATAGGTTGAATCGCAAAATAAAAGAAATCACGAATGATTTGGGAATTAGAAGATTTCGAGGCGAGGAGATTGATGAAGAATATGAGAGAGATTGTGAGATTAGAATTCGAAAACTTAAGCAAGATTTTAATATATGGGGAAGCGAAGTTCGAAAAAAGGAGAAAGCTTACGAAGATGAAAATAAGATGCAGGGCTGTCGTACATGCTTTCTGTACTTTGTGATGACGCAGGATGAATATATTCCTTTAGCAATCACTCCCGACATAACCGATCGAAGGATCCCCGATAATTCTCTAAATATGGGGATGAGCATCCACGAGCACTATTCCGGCAAACGGAATCGGACGAAGTCATAAAGTCTAGTGTCGAGAACCTGTCCCAATCCCAATGAGTTCGAGGTAATTACCGACGATACCTTGCTGATGAGCCTAATTGTGATAATATCGTTTTTAATGTTGAGTCCGAACTTTTGGAATCATGATTACCGGATACTACGGGGGGGATTGAATAATACTACAAAGATCGAGCCCAATCTCGAGGGATTTCGCTCGATGAACTCGCTCATAATGCTCAAAAGATCTAACCGGAATTGTTGAAGCCGATTTGATACCAAATGATGAAACATCGGTGATACGATTAATTTTGAGACATCCGAGTACGTTAGCACTAGAGGAGGAGAATGATGTTGACCAGTAAGAGAAAGAGTATAACTTAGAAGATATTATTCAAATTCAAGACGTTATCTCGTGAGAATTATTAAATGTCCATCGTCTTATTTCTAATATCGAATCTTTGAAAGTTAACTCTACTCCGGATCGTGTGCTCGAGTCTCCTTCTCCATTTCCTATCCCCGTCGTGGATAGTGATGCATTCTTTGAGGAGTCCGATACTTCTCTTTCTCATTCTTCGAATACAATTCTTTATCCGAATTCGAGACTTTTAGCGATGATACGAAAGAGACGAATGTGGGCAGTATAACCATTACTCATGCTAATTACTCTCTTCCCGAGTATGAGTCGTTTCATTTTGATAATCTGTCATTTTCTTGTCCTCCTCCGAAACCACCGGATGTTGAGATTAGTTTAGATTTTGAGTCTGATACTCTCGATATTGATAATTTAAATGTGCTTAATGATGAATCTTTTGACCCAAGGGAAGGTGAAAATGTTGTTTTTCTAAATGTTAAAGAGGACGATTCCTTCACATTTACCATCCGTACTTTTCTCCCATTTTGTCCACCTTACCCGAGGGCCTCTCCTTATCTGCATCCGACCGGGAGTGAAGATGACGAATCTTTATTGACCCTAGCATCTCCACTTGAGCCGTTGGCATCTCATCGGGAAGGGAACTTTCATTTTGCTTAATGATATCCAAACATTAATGAAAGCTCGATTGAGATTTTCTTTTCCATATTCTTCCCAAGGATTAATTAAATTCGGGTCGAGTCAATCTCGTGACTCGTAACAAAAACAAGCATTTTTATCTTCTTTATCTATTTTCAAACACAATTGAGAGGGCTTCGCTTTTCCTTTTCTCGTGTTTCGTGTTTTGTTGGTTGTGAGTTTGTCCAAGAGTACCCGATTTTGAAGACTCTTCGTGCTTATGTTTTGTCCCATTTTATACGAGCTCATATCCCTCAAGCTTCATTTAGGGAATTCCATATCCTAATCTTATCGATTATCCTTATATAACTAATGATATGCGTGAAATTAGTATGATGGTGACAGTCCTCACTTGAGGACAATGTGTTAGTTTTAGTATGGGGGGATCTATGATTTGATTATGCCTGCATGCCGTGTTCTCACGAACCCGTTTATTTCTAACAAAAAAAATATGTGATTTATATGAAAAATAGCAAAATTTTTAAATTTTTAAGATTTTATTTGTAGAAAAAAAAATGAAAAAAAATATATATATTAAAAAAAAAGAAAAAAAAAGAAGAAGAAGTGTTTTGTCACAAATAAAGGTGAGAACGAGAAATAAATTTTGACCCGATCGGTTTTAAACCTTAGCTTTTTCCTTAACAATTAACGATGATAGTTTTTGCTAGTCTCAAGTAGATTTTAAATATGCTAGACTTGATTTAGTTATTTAAAGTAAATGAAACTTTGTGCTAATCTCAGTAGATTTTAAATATGCCTAGTTGGATTTTATATGGCTAAGCGTTCGCGAATCTCTTTATTAGAGATTTTAAATGCGAAGAACGATAATGATAGTGTTATGTTATACTTCATTGACATTAAACTAGAAATAGTGTGGTTTTTCTTCAAGCACATAAGTGTTAGAATGTGGCTTTTTTCTCCCATAAGCTTTGTTACTTTTATATATAATTGTTTAATAAATATAGAGTTGCGTTTTTTTGTTTAATAATTAGTTAATAGAAGTTTTCTTTAGTTCCTTTGTGATTAGGATGAGTACACATCAGGAATACTTAAATTTTGGCGTATATGATGTAACTACATAAATAAATATTTTTGCTTATTCCTTAAAGAGCCTTAGGGTATATGGGATAAGTAGAATTCAATAATAATCCAAGACTGATAAAAGTTTGCTGCATCTTGCCGGCTCACAACCGATGTTACAGCCTTCTAAAAAGTCGAGGAAGTTACCGAGGTCTCATCTCTAAAAAATGTTGCTACATCTTGTCGAGCGTGGCCGATGTTGTAGCCTTCTAAAGGACTGAGAATATAATGTTACTAATTTTTGTCTTACTTTATGGCCTTAAAAGAGCCCTAAGGGTATATGGTGCAAATAAGATTGAATCCATTCAGTCTACAGAATCCTTAGGGATATGACATTAATAGTCTTTGTCTTTAGTTAACCTAATAAAAAGCAATTTTGGTCGCCTCCTATGTGGACTTAGAAACTTGAGACAATGATCTTTGAAAATGGGCTAGGAGCTAATTATAGCGTTCTTACCGTTCCACTTTATTTTTGAATAATAAGTATCGGAAATAAATAAGTCTTAAAGAGCCCCCCCTTTTTTCCCCCCCCCCGGGGGGTAATAGACTTAAATAAAACCTTGAGATACAAAATTAGGAAATAAGGGAGGAAAAGTAAGTACACAATTAGTATCTATGAGTAGTGTTAGTGTCATGACTTGTAATTGACAATGATCTTGTTTTTAAGCTTAGAATGGAAAAGTGAAAGTTGGGGACGATGAATTTATTTTGCTTGTTCTATGATCCTAAGTAGTAAAAAAAAATTGATTGAAAAATATAATGTTATGAAGTGATGAAAAGTTATAAAAAAAAAGTAAAAAAGTAAAAAATAGAAAAAATTTGAAAATGGAAAAACGGGGCGTTTCTTAACTTTTGATTTCTTAATTCCTTTAGATGAGCACTTTGCTACTTTTCAAAGTGATTAGTTTGAGGGGATTGGAATTTTTAGTTTTAAGCGTGTATTTATTACATTGCGTGAGGACACGGCAATACTTTAGTATGAGGGAATTTGGTATTCGCTATTTTATACATATATTTTACCATGAAAAACGACCTCAAATAATCAAAAAACATAATAAAAATTGCAAATATATGTTGTTTTTGTGTTTGTGTATGTGCAGGTACGGATATCAAAAAAAAATGACAAAAAAATAAAGACAAAGCCGGACGAAACCAAGCACGAGATAAAAAAGAGAGCGAGAAGTCGAGTCCAACAGTGCCCTCGAATTTTATTGGGCCAGCCCGTAACCCAGTTTACGAGCCGGGCCAGCCTAAACATGCCAAAGCCAAACAAGGTCCAACAATGAAATAAAATCAAAATGAGTGCAATTGCATTTTGAGGCATCACGTGCCTCTAATTAAATGAAAAAAAACCCATGTGACTCTCCACTTGCTAGTTGATGAGGCGAATCATGATTGGACACGTGGCGGGTCACTCTCTTTCATTTCAATTTATAAGCAAAAGTGATCTAACAGTTAACAATTGTTGCGTTAAAATGAAGCAATTCAAACGGACATGTGGCATTCATCTAATGGGCAATTCATTACTCGATCCGTGTGACTATGAATGGTGGCCAATCATTGGCGGATTATTCCCAAATGATTGGGACAAAATTGCCAAAACAATCCCCTCACTTTGGCTATTTATGGAAGACATTTTACACAGTTTGGGGGTGTTAGAGTGAGGATTTAATTTTTCTATTTTTTTAGGAGTACGATAAATTTTAGCTTATTTTTTGTTTAGGTTTATTTGTAAAAGCTTATTTGTAAAACTTAGCTTATTGGTTATAAAATGTAAGTTGATGTTTGCTTATTACTCGTGGCTTAATCTTTTGATTGATCTTAATTTCCATTTAAGGTCTTGTTGGATTTTCTTTCTTTCTTATAGTTTATTTCATCAAATCTTGTTCCAACGTCTTATTTTGGCTTAATGTTTCATTTAAAGCTTAGTTAGTTTATTAATTCTATTTAGAATTTTTTTTGGAGGGATTTTTTTTTAGATTTTATTTTTATTTTTATTTTTTTTTTATGGGGATTATTATATTTTTACTAATTTGAATATGGTGCGCTTATTTGATTCATCGTTTTAGCTTTATAAATTAGATTTGAACTTACTAATTTGGATCTCGTTTGGAATAGATTATTTAGTACGTATTTGAGATTAAAATTAGTATCATTTGCTTATTTTATGTTCGGTTTGTCATTTAGCTTAATAGTATAAAAGCTCAATTGGTAAAAGTTCATTTTGCCCTATTATAATTTCGTTTAGCTTAATTGTTAACTTAGAACTTTTGGAGTTATTTTGTTTGCTCATTGCTTATTCGTGTTTGGCTTGATTGTTCACTAAATATGTTTTCGATAGTTTATTTGGTAAAGTGTAATCAGTAGAGTTAAGTTTATTGTTGAAACAAAGGTTGTTAAAACAAATTTTGTTAAAATGGTTCTCATAGTTGTTATTTTTTTTATATTTTTTTTCTTGGGTCTTTGTTTAAATTAAGATATGTTGCGTCTGATATTGGGATGAATTTGGTTTGTAGAATTTGATTTGGGTTGTTGTTTAATATTTGGATTATACTAAACTTTTGGGCCTACGAAATTCATAACAGAGAGTGCAAATTGTGTATAATTTTACTGTTAACAGTTTGTGTCTTTTTGTTGCTTTTGGTACCAGTCCACTCATGAGGCGTGGAGCTTACGGGTTTATTTAGCTAGACCGACTTTAATTAGTTGTTTTAGTTAAATAAATCAGGTGGTATTCGTTTAATTGCGGGTCTCCAATTCGGTTCATTTTCTATTCCTTTTTCAATTAATTAGTATAGCTTTATTTTTAAAATGTTTAGTTTTTATTTCATTATGAGTAGTGAGTAGATTTTTTAGTGCGTGTTAAGTGATTAGTGATTTGGAATTTAGGTGCGGGTTTAAAAAGATTTAAAAAATATTTAGTCATAAGTATTTTCTTTTCGATTTACATTCCGTCATTTAATTTTGATGCAATTTAATTTCTTGTCATTAATTTTTAAGCATTTCGTTTTACTTGTCATTTTAATTCGTTAAACCTAAGCCCACACTTAATGAACATTTCACGTCACTTAGCAAGCATTTTAGTCATTTATATTTTTAGATCATTTTTAGTATAATCTTGTAGTTTTAAATACTAGTTTAATTTTTAGTTAAAAAAAATAGTTTAAAACCAAAAGTTTAGTATCCCTTTTATAGCCTTTCCTTTAGTAAATTTAGAAAACAAAATTCAAAAACTTTATGACAACAAGCTCGAATTTACATCTTGAACGTAGATATCATTAAATGACTCATTTAGAGGTCGTTCTCTCATATCTTGTGCAATGTACTTATGAAGTAACACTCCTGGACATATTTCCGCTGCGACCTATTTTGGGGGTGTTACATTATTTTTTTCCGCCATAGGTGTGTCTATAGAATCACTAGTTAGCAAACCATATTTTTTAATAATTTCATAAGCATATTTTGATTGGTTTAGAAAAGATACCTCTAGGACTTTAAGAAATTTGTAATCCTAAAAAGAATGACATTTGTCCCATCATCGACATCTTGAACTTAGTGGTCATACGATAAGCAAACTCATTACACATAGCAGTATTAGTTGATGCAAATATTATATCGTCAACATAAATTTATACCAATAATAAGTCATTTCTTGTTTTTCTTGTGAAGAGTGTTGGATCGATTGCGCCTTTAGAGAAATGTTGTGAAATGAGGAAACTTAACAGCATGTCGTACCATGCACGTGGTGCTTGTTTGAGACCGTAAAGGGCCTTTTTGAGCTTGTACACATGCGGTGGGTTATCTTGATAAACAAATACTTCTGGTTGAGAAATGTAGACCTGTTCTTTGAGCTCGCCATTTAAGAAAACCTTTTTTACGTCCATTTGGAAGATCTTCATATTCTTATTAGCGGCATTTGCTACAAAGATACGGATGGCCTCTATCCTTTCAACCGGTGCAAATGATTCCTCAAAGTCGATTCCCTCCTCTTGCCTAAATCCTTGAGCAACTAATCTAGCCTTGTTCTTGAGTACCTCGCCAAATTCATCTGTCTTGACCTTGTAAATCCACTTTAGTTTGATCAACATGACTTTATCAGTACACGGCACCAATTCCCAAACTTGTAGCCTTTTAAATTCATGAATTTCTTCTTGCATAGCATCAATCCATGATGGTTCAAGGATAGTGTTGGGAATTATATTAAGTTGGTAAGACAAAACAATGAAACAAGTACTGCTAATATATGAAAGCAGTAGTATATATGTTGGATACTACTACTAGGCGTCACAAAAGGTTTATACTGCTAGTACTTGATAAGATTTCAGAAGACTTCCTCAAGAAGATAAAGATAAATGTTTAAAAGATTTAGTTGTTTAAATAATATCTTTATTGTTATTCTTTGTAAACCTAATATTCTCTATTATATAAAGAGATATCAGGTCATAGGTTTAAGGTGTGTCAAAATGTAAACACCTAAACGTGTGTGTGTAGGCGTGAGTCTTATTATAGACGCCTAGTGTTTAGCCTCAAGGTTAAGGTAACTTGATCCTGTTATAGTTCATTGATATAACCGCTCTACAGTTAATCGTGTAGAATTAGGGCTAATAGTGAAAGATAATAAAGAAAAACCTTGTTATGATATCAATGTTCTTATGCTATTGCCGCTATGCATATACTTTATGTTCATTGTTATCATTATCCTAGATTAGTTCTATACAAGCTAGAGCTATAAACGATCCAAGAACTATCACGTGTTTTAGTTCTTATCAGGTGGTATCAGAGCCACGGGGCTCTCGATCTAGGATCTACAAGGTGTTTTGAAGTTGAAGATGTGATGAAAAAGTTTTCTCAAAAACCTAAATTGGTGTAAACTAAAAAGAGGGTTATGAATATGCGACTTCATGATGATGACAGCTAGGAGGTTTAATAAACCCTAATCGTTCTGAAAGAAAGACCCTAGTTCGATGAAGATACAAGGTACAAATTGTTATTAAACATTTATGTTCATCATTGGGTATATGTTGTTTTGAATATCATATCAAGAAGGTTGCAAGCAGCAGGCATTCAAAGGTTTAGCATGTTTTAGGGTTTGTTTTCATCTACTAATGTACACAAGTCTACAAACCCTAATTCACGTGTTGCTTTGTAAAACCCTAATTCGTTAAAACGGCGTATGAGAGGAAGGAGTAAGTTACAGAAGCTTTACTGACACATTTAAGTGTCACAAAAAGTATAGGAGGAAGGAGTACTTACTACTGCCAACGTGAGTTACAACTGCTAATGGTGAAAAAGTTACCACTACCTAGGAGAATTTGTACTGCTCGTTGTGTGCTTGTACTGCCAAGGGGAGTTTAGTGTTGCTCGTTTGTACTTAATACTACCATGGTCACGAAACAAGATCTAGCTGCTAAGGTTAGTGTATTATTTTCTTGAGTGTCAAGGGTCAAGCAGCAGTAATCGTGTTGAATGTGGCTGTATACTTGGCATATTTGATTCTTGAAAACCCTAATCTATGCTCAAGTGATCGATTACACTGTTTGGGGTTCAAAAAGTCTTTGATTATTTGATTACTATGATTGAACTGATTTTATTTTGTGTGTCAAGTAAAGTTACTGGTTGGGTATTTGTGTTGCTCTAGAACAAGACTTAAAGTTGCCGGCAAGTTAGCAGTTGCCTTTGGGAAATTACTACTGCCGAGTATATGTTTATACTACTCGACAACAACTTATTACTGCTTGCTTTAGGATTAGTACTGTTCTTACGTGTTAATACCGCCAGCTTTATCTACATTAGTACTGCCCATTGGAACTTAATACTGTCAGTTTACATTAATACTGCTGGGTTTGGAAAGTTTATACTGGTAGTTATATCTGATATTGGACAGAGAAGGTTTTTGGTTCTCGGATGGGAAAGGTTATCGGATGACACACACATGATGAATCTCGGACAAAAACATAAGTCTGTTTGTTTTTGTTGTTTACTGTTTGGATTTTGGTTTTGGTTTAAATGTTCTTAAACGTTTAAAAGGCTCGTTTTGGATTTCTTAGATTAATT
>BQNB010103475.1:0-24028 GCA_026074375.1 Tanacetum coccineum | reverse complement strand
CTTGAGGTTTGGCAGTTTTAGCCCCTCAAGTTGTATTTTCTTCATTTGGCTTGACTTTTGACTTTGCCCTTTCCACCCTTTTCTTGTGGCTTTCTTTTTGTTCCTTTTCTTGAATATCCGTTTCCTGCACAATACAAATGCAAAACATACAAATACAATGTATTTTTAGTATGTTTTTAGTCTTTTAAGTCCGTTTAATTGAAAATGGTATGTGTAATTAAGCACATAATGCAAACAAAGTCTATATGGTGATCAAAGCTCTTTATGGTCTACATCAAGCTCCTAGAGCTTGGTATGAGACACTTTCTTCCTTTCTGATAGAAAATGGTTTCAGAAGAGGTACCATAGACAAAACAATGTTTATCAAGAAGAAAAAGAGTGACATTATGTTAGTCCAAGTGTATGTGGATGACATTATTTTTGGTTCTACAAAGAAGTCTATGTGTACAGAGTTTGAAGACTGTATGCACAAAAGATTCCAAATGAGCTCCATGGGTGAACTCACTTTCTTTTTGGGACTTCAAGTGAAGCAACAACCTAATGGAATCTTTATTAGTCAAGATAAGTATGTAGCTGACATCTTAAAGAAGTTTGATTTTTTGTCCATCAAAATAGCTACTACTCTTATTGAGTCTAATAAACCATTGGTCAAGGATGAAGATGGTGTAGATGTAGATGTACATATCTACAGGTCTATGATTGGCTCTCTAATGTATTTGACTGCCTCAAGGCCAGACATCATGTTTGCTGTTTGTGCCTGTGCTAGATTTCAAGTCACTCCAAAAGCCTCACACTTAAATGCAGTAAAAAGGATTTTCAGGTACCTCAAACATCAACCCAAATTAGGTTTATGGTATCCTAGGGATTCACCTTTTAAACTTGAAGCTTACTCAGATGGTGATTATAGAGGAACCAACCTTGATAGAAAATCAACAATAGATGGATGTTAATTTCTTGGTAGAAGATTGATATCTTGGCAATGCAAGAAGCAGACTATTATGGCAAATTTTACTACTGAGGCAGAATATGTTGCAGCTGCTAACTGTTGTGGGCAAGTATTATGGATACAGAATTAGATGATGGATTATAGTTTCAATTTCATGAACACCAAAATTCATATTGATAATGAGAGCACTATAAGTGTTATCAAGAATCCTGTTGCTCATTCAAGGACCAAGCATATTAAGATTCATTTCCATTTTATAAGAGATTGTTATGAGAAGAGACTGATAGAGGTTATCAAGATTCACACAGATTCCAATGTTGCAGACCTTTTCACCAAAGGATTTGATGTCATGAGATTTAACTTTTTGGTGGTTAGCATTGGATTATTGAATCTGTAGCTATAATTGAGGGGAGGCAAGATGCATTATTGTACAGTTTGTATAAAATGTTATGTGAGCAGAATGGTGATGTCTTTCATTCAGTTATTTGGGTTCTAGAGAGTCATTAGAGAGAGATATGGATGGTACTGCAGAGTTTTTGTTGTCAAACTTGTTCGATTTTTGGTTAACAAAAGTTAGTACCGACAGGCTTAAAGTTAGTACCGACAGGCAAAGTTTGTACCGCTATAAAGCCGTTAGAGAAAATATCGGTAGGGGTCTATAATGTAATTTTTGGTGGTTTCTTCGCCATTGGAGATGCTACTACTATAAATACCCATCTCAATTACACAATTGATCCTTCTTAGCTCTCTTAATTGATTTCAATTGACAAACCCTAATTATTCATCACCGACGATTACCAAAATCAAATAAATGATGGCTAGTTTGGAATTCTGTTCTAAGCACAATATGGTGGCCTATTTGGAAAAGACGGATGGGAATACAGAGTTTCATCAGATTATGGACTTTCTCACACGCAGTTCAATTTATTATGCACTCACTGTAAGTCACATAGTCTCAACTTCATTTGTTGAACAGTTTTGGACGACTACTAAGTATAGAACAGTCAACAACATTAGTTATATAGATGCCACAGTTGCTGGCAAGCCTGTGACTATCTCAGAGGAATCAATAAGAAGTGATCTTCTTTTTGATGATGCTGATGGGATAGATTCTTTGAATAATCAGGCTATATTTGATAATATTCAGCTAATGGGGTATGAGGGAGACCTGAATACCTTAACTTTTAACAAAGCTCTCTTTTCACCCAAATGGAAATTTCTTTTTCATACCATGAATCACTGCATTAGTTCTAAAAGCACCTCTTGGGATCAAATTCCCACTAATATTGCCACAGCAGTAATTTGTTTAGCCACTAATCAGAAATATAATTTTTCAAAATTAATTTTTGGTGGCATGATACGACACTTGGATGCAACTAAGAAGTTTGTAATGTATCTAAGATTTTTACAAATCCTTTTGAGCAATCAGTTAAAAGATGTACCTGTCCCCTTGGACCACTTTCCAGTCCTAACCCTAACTAAAAAGGTCTTGACATTTATGGTTAAAAAGGGTAAGAACTTTTCAGGGAATGTTACACCTTTATATGATTTTATGTTGGTTCAACAAACAGAGGATGAGGGTGAGGCTTCAGAAAGACCATCTGATTCCCAACCCAAACCCTATCCTCCTCACCCAAGTGAAGACCAACCTCAGACATAGACTGACCCTTCTCCTAGCCTTTCTCCTTCTATAGCTATTCCTGATTCTAATCTAGAGGGTTCTGGTGGGAATCATGGAGGTCAGTCATCCAATGATACATCCCTATTAGGGAATGAGGATGGTCTGACACTCCAAAGTGTATATGACCTTTGTGTGTCTTTATGTCAACAAGTCACAGCTCAGGCTAAAGAAATTAAAGCTTTGAAGGCTTAGGTCAAGAAGCTAAAGAAAGGAGTCAAACCACTTATCACACATCATAAAGCTTGGATGAAGAGTGTTGCACTAAAGACAAGATTGGCAAGGAAGACTTCTCTAAAGAAAAAAGGGGTACAAAAGGGGTATGTATCCAAACAGGGGAGGAAATTTGTCAATTCTTTCAAGGGTGAACCATCTATGCATAAAAATCTAAATTTTGAAGATCTTGATGATTTTGTGGATGTGGATGATACATTGGACTATATGGAGACTGAGGATGATCAAGATAAGGGGATGACAAGCTCTGTGGTGTTAGAAGAGAAGGAAAGTGCAGATAAGGAAGTAAGTACTGAAGCTCCTGTTAGTACTGTCAAGCCAAATGAAGGTACTGGCAAGAGGAATGAATGTACAAACAAGCAAGAAGGAGGTACCGGCAGTACAAAAGATAGTACCGATAGACAAGGTGAAGGTACTGCTGATCAAAATGAAGGGAAAAGTGCTACTCAAACAGCTCCAACAATATTTGGTGATGATTAGTATAACACCCTGTGTTTTCAAGTCATTGACGACATCGATAAATCTACTATTTATTTTTAGTGTCGTACGTGTTTGCTTGTAATTTCATGTATTAAGTAAAATCGCGTAAGCTAAAAATTAGCGTTCAATGTAAACGGGCATCAAACAATTAAATGTTTACATCAAGCAATGGTTAAGTGATTATTTTGAGGATAATTATTAACATTGTTCAATTTATTTTTTTATTGGTTGCGTAAATTTATTACGTTTCGCGATAAAGTACATTTAGGCATACCCGGAACCACATTTATTAATCTACGCTTCAACAAATACCCACGATTGTACCCAATACCCAAAGTTTTATTGAACTTTACCCAAGTAAATGTTGTTAGTCACTTTGTACATTAGAAAATAAAACAATACACAAATACTTGCAAGTAAACATCTTTTATGAAAAACTACAAGTTGTAACTAGTATAATTTTTACTAGATAATGTGTTATATAACAAAAGACTTCTAGAAACTTTTTCCCTCCTCATATCCACGGCAACAACAACATTGGAGACATAGAGCACACATTTTCTTTACAACTTGGCTTTGTACATCTCCTAGCTCATTAAACATAGCCATATTATGTTTCTTTGACCAAAGACAAGACCACAACTCTCCTTAAGACCCTCATCTTGTTTTTGAATACTATTGCATCTTTTTGACCATGTAATATCTCATATATACTAGTATGCAAGTGGTAAGAAACACATACAACACAAAACACTTAGTAAAAATCAACTTTCTTTTCCCTTTTGCCCTTGTACAACCCACGGCTCAAAACTCCTCAATTAAACAAACCATACAAAATTTTCTACAACCCATACACACATACACACATCATTCCTAAGATATTCTAAGATGTTTCCAAGCATTGGTTAACCATTTTCAAGTATTTATCAAGAAAAGGAAAGCTAGGGTTTTATATGGAAAACTAGGGTTTTCTTGGTTGCTAGCTTTGGTTTTAAGTCTAAGCAAGGGTTTAGCTCTTATTTCTCAACATCATCATTCATCATTAAGGTTATCTAGCACCTTTATCTTTTCATTTCATGAGTTTTTATGCATATGTTAGTCTTTATAGCAAAATCACCATTTAGGACTTTTTAACATGTAAAAAGGATTTTTACTTATAATTATGGATTTGTTCACTTTTAAACATGTTATGATGTTAATGAGATCATGTTAAAATGGATGTAAAAGGATTGTACCATGTTGTTTTGGTGTAAAAATGGATAAATACAAATTAGGGTTTATAAAGTTAACTTAATATGTTACAAGTAAAAGTAATGCAAATGACATGTTAATCTTGTTTATGGACTTTTAGTGATGTTATATGAACACTAAAATAAGGTTATAATGGAAGTATAAGTGATGAACAACCTTGGTTAAGCTTAAAAAGTGTTAATGAAAGATTAGGGTTTTTAATGATTTACATGAAAAGCTACAAGTAAATGTGTATAATCAACTTGATAAACTTGTTAATCTTGGTAATTTGGACATATGAGGACAATGATGGACTAATGGACTCTAATATATGTAACACATATAATATATATGGTATAAAAAGACTTGTGAAAAAGTTACAAAAGTTGAAAAGTGTAAAAACAAAGTTTACATATGGAATCAAGAAAGACATCTAACTTTCTTTTTTAATTCAACATACTACCTGCCCATACCTAGGCAATAATATATCAGGATAGCATATAGTTTAGCATAACACTTTGCATCATGGATTTTATAGTAGGTATCACGGGTTTATAAGATATGTGAGATTATGAATTCATTAAGTCTTTGAAAAGTAATCACATTGTTATAAGATAAACGAGTATGTAAAAGAGTTTGTAACAAGCATGGTATCCCCCTGCGGGTTTATAAAACATGTAAATAATTAAAGGTGAGGTTATGAACTTCACATGATATGTGGATGTAATAAATATTCCAAAATGTAAGCTGACGACCTTATCACAATCTTAACCAGGGAAGGTTGATATAGCAAAATGATAATAAACAGCCACGTCTTAGGAAGATTGTACTCTAGAACTTTAGTTTTAAGAGTTATGAGTTTGATTGAAGAGTTTTGGAAGTATTTCTATCACCGTTCGTGGTCTTCATAAATTCAGAAGTCATTCAGTAATACGTATGAGGAGATAGGGCATTTTAAATTGTAAACCCGACAAAAAAGTCAGAACGTCAAAATACACAAGATGAAACCTTCTTTAATATGAAGCTCCCTAGTATGGTGTACAATATAGCTTCCGGATGATCGTTTTAGAATTTTATTAAATATCTGGAAATGTTAAGCTCGTCAAGCGTTATTTAAAGGTATTTACTGGCTAAATGTTTTGAATGTGGATTTATTACATTTTCTATATGTTTTGTTCTTTTTAGACCCTTGGGGTTTGGAAAAAATTGCAAGTAGACCCCGAGGGTTTGCCATTTTTATGATTTTGGTCCTTAACTTTGAAAGATATATTGACCTTGTAAAGTGACAATAAATTATACACCTATAGTCTATAACTTTGATAAATGACACTTTAGTCCTTTTAGTTATAAGTTTCCAAAAGTTACGATATATACCCCTTGCATGGAATATATTCACAAAACATGTCAAAATTGCCATGCAAGCTTATTTTAACATTTCAATAGACATTTATAAGTTATATTAACTTAAAATATGAAGTTTTAAATATCACAGTTTAATTTAATTGATTCGTTAGCTAGGAAGTAAGAAGGGTCAAATTTAGGGTTTTTTTAAAATGAAAACTGCGCGGGTTTTAAGATTAATTCTTTCATGACTTATCAAAGCACTTATTTTAACATTATATAAGCTTATTAGGATAGATTATAACAATAGTTTACAAGTTTAGCGCATAGTTTAAGTAAAAACATGAAATTAGGGTTTCGGGTGTACGGTTTTAGATCAAAAAGGTATAACACATAGGTTTTTGAGTTCAAATCTTATATTTATGTAATTTTAGCAAGATCATATGAACATTATGAAGTTATAAAAACATATCATAAGTTTAGAGAACCTGGTCTTGAGCTTATGGCTTGGAAACGGGTCAGAATCAGGACTTTTGGCATTGTACGCCTAGAATAACGACTCACGGGCTTCATTTCTTGGTTTATTTTGCTTCCTTTATGAACTTGAGCCTTCTTAAGATTACTTAGGATCTATTAGAGCAACGGATTGCTTCTATGTAAGGGTTATAGAGGAGGAAGTGGGGGATGAAGAAAAATGAAGTGTTATGGTTCCTATTTATAGGTATAAAGGGACCTTAATGGACAAGTATTGCTTATGATCACTGATATGGGGACATGTCATGTGTAAGGGCGATGAGGTGATGAGGGGATGCTATATGATGAGTATGAGGGGCTATGGAGGCTAGGTAAGCAAGGTGGAAGGTTTTTAGGGGTGTTTGGGTATCACGGCTAGAAAAGGGACAACAAGGAGGTCATGTGGCTAATTTTATGACCCAGTAATGAAGTGAGGTGCTTATAAGCTACTTAGGGGTGTAAGGGTGAGGTCATGTAGGTGCTTGTTTGCAAAGGAAAGATTAAAATGGGTCATTTTGCAAGAAAAGAGGTCGCGGGTTCCATTAGGGCTCAGATTGAGTTTTCTTGTTTATAATTCATGTACATTTGTGAAATAATGATGGAATTAATGTTTGTAAGGATTGTATTAAGGGATTATAAAAAGATTTGATAGGTGGTTGGGTTTTTAAATGGTGACGAACGAGTAAACGGGTCAAAGTTCAATATTAGGGCCAATTGGGGTTTTCTAGATTTTTCTTGTACACCGTTTTAATATGGTGAAATGATGATGTAATATGGTTGAAAATGTTGTAATTAATGTTATTACAACTTATTTGAGTATTGGTTTAGGTTTACAATGGATAAAAACGAAGAAACGAGTCATAGTGTAGTATTTAGCTCGGGTTAGGGTTTTTGAGTTTTGAATTAGGGTTTTAAGAGTAAAAATGTGTATGAAAGATTATGAATAGAATAATTAGGGTTTAAACATTGTATATTGAGTGTAGTAGCTTTGAACATAAGTGGTGAGTGAAGAAATTGGAATGAAACGGAGGTAAAACGGCTATTTTAGAGATCATGTTTAATGACTTGTATATTGAGCTTTTAAAGACTTGTACTTTGATTTAAAGAGATTTTATATTTCATATGAGATGTTATATTACTTGTACATATGCTTTAGTATCTTGTATATTCACTTTAGATATTAATCCTTCATAGAATTAGGGTTTAGAGGTATACGATAACGGTTTAAAGCCCGTTTTGATATAACGTTGCGAATAGTACATTATAGGAATAATGTACCTTGTAAAAAGATTATGATGATATTGACTTGACATGTTATGATATTTGCTTGACATATATGAAGATAGGATTGCCATAGATAGGTTGCGTGAGCTCATCTACTTTAGTTATGTAAGTTACATGACATACTGAGACATTGACAATGCAAGTAATGTAATAAAGCAAAAAATTTCCCCGTATAATTGTGATAATAGTAAAATAGGTTTTGCATTTGATGAAAATTCTTGGGTTGTTTATATATGCATTTGTTTTGTTTTTATATAGACAAATACATTTTAGGACTTTTTAACATGTAAAAGAGGACCTAGGTCTAGAAGCTCACAGTATAGAGGTGTTACTTTTATAGAAAAACTGGTAGATGGGAGTCGCATATTTGGTTAGTTAAGAGAGGACCTAGGTCTAGAAGCTCACAGTATAGAGGTGTTACTTTTATAGAAAAACTGGTAGATGGGAGTCTCATATTTGGTTAGTTTTATTAAAAATGTTTTTGATTCCTTACGGGTATCTAATAAACTATTTTTGTTAGAGAGTGTTTGGAATTGCATTTTCAAAACAGATTACTACTGTATATATTTGCTTCATCTCAAAATTATGTGTTAATATTAACGGTGGGACCCACAAAGGTGTCAAAAACAAGAAAAAACCGATCCAGCTTGGATGGTGACTGCCACGGTGTCAGTCATAATTTATGATATGGGTAATATTAGAACAATATTAGAAAGTTCGTTGGTGTAGGTAGGACGAAATTTAGTTCGTTGGTAAAGTCGGGACAATTTTAAGACTTCGTTGGTATTTTATGACATTGACCCTTATAAGTATTATGATGAACTTATAAATTTGGACAAATGGACATTTTATGGGATTATGGACTTTAATATACCTATGATATATAGCATATATGGAATATAAGACAAGTGGTAAAAGTTATAAAGTGAAGATATGGAAACAAAGGTTAGAAATGGACTTAACAAAGTCATGCAAAGATTCTGTCCAAAATTCGTGTAAATAACATATTATTTTATATTTTTATAAAATTCTACACATCATGACGATTCCGAAAAGGTAAGAAACTTGTCAAACGGATAAATAACGAAAAAGTTACGCTAATTACGAGTTATACGTTAATTAAACGGATTTATAAAAGAATTTTTATAAAACAATTTTTATAAAAGTTACTATTCATGACAGAAACTTTTATTTTTGTAAACCTCATAAATAAGTAGAACTTTCAACTACGAGAACGTGCTCGAAAGAATCGCTAAAAACGGAGCTATAACGAATAAAATACGACGTTTACGGGTTTTACGATAACTAAAACTATAAAAATAACTTTATAACTGGTGTGAACAGTAAAAAGTACTGTTCATCAGAGGGTCAAAAATATGAAAATGTCAAATTATGATAACTCGTCCTAATACGAAAGCGTGGGCATAAGAAACGTCAAAATCGGGCTTAAAACGCGAAAGTTACGCCAGTTTTACTACAACGGTAATTATAAACGTTTTAACTAATTAAACGCAATTTTTCCAAAACAATTAGATGGTGATTAAGCTGTATAGAATTATATGTGGTTATCAAAGTACTATATTACTAGGGAGTTTCATAATGAGGCCTCTTCGGGGTGGCGTATCGACGAGTTGCTGGATTTACGATTTAAAGTGTCCTAGCTCCTCATACGTTCACTACATGACCTCTTAATTATGATAGCCCGAACGATAGTATGATGTAACTAACATAGACCTGTATATGATGTTAGTTAATCGAAGTACATGGTACTTATACGACCTTAAATTAAATAGGTTGCATCTGACGATTTGCGTGACGCGTTATCTGTGATATTTGGATTATCAGAACTCAAGGTGAGTTCATAGCCCCATATTTTTACGATTTCAATGATTTATAACTTTGGGGTGGAAACATGCTTTGTTTTATAAATTGGACGCAAGTGTATATTTTATATTGATTACGTGTTTGCCTAAGTAGCGATAACCCAAGTTGAGCCCATTATCATGAACTGTCAATTGCATAGATGTAGTTGTCTTCATTGTCATGAGCTTAGGGGCAACGTAATTACATTTTATATGATGTCTGTCACTGTTTCCACCCCCCCATTAACATACACTTGTGAAATCTTGGTGGTCCTACAATAACTGAATTTATCAAACCTAATGAATCCCCAACATTATTGTTGACGTTTTTAAGCAATTTTTTCAGGGGATCAATAAGCAACGGGTGCAAGGGAACATTGGTAGTTTTTGATTTGGATATCATGCATTAAAGATTTTGTCGCATTACATTTTGTATAACTGTTATGGGCTAGAAATCTTTGTATTTTGAACAAGTGGACAAGTGAAGCTTCGGCTTATGTAACAAATACTTTGTTAAATCCAATGTATCAGTTTTAAACGACTTTTTGGTCGTTCTATATACATCTTGTGTTATTGATCTATGAAGTAACACGCCCCGGACCCTTATTCCGCTGCGACCCAATTTGGGGGTGTTACATAAAGTTACTGCTGTTAGTAGAAGTTAAGACTGCTCAGAGATGAAGACTAAAAATATACTAAGTAGTTACTACTGCTAGTGTATGTTAGTACTGCTAAAGTAAACTTCTAAGTAGTTAATGCTGCTTGTGCTCAGTTACAACTGCTGAGTGATTACTACTGCTGGAAGGATTATGCTGACAGAGAAGGGATAAAGATTGATTGGAGAACAAGAATACTTACGAAGATAAGTATTAGTTATTTGTAAAGAAGATATGTATAACTTATTTGTTTAAGAGATTATGTTTGTTTATAGAAAAGATCATGGTAACTTAGGAAAGTATTATAAGCCTTATAGGACTCTTTGGTGTATAAAAGGAGGTCATAGGGCATAATGTTTGACACACATCTTTGATATTCGTAGCTTCAAGGTTTTGTAAACCCTAACACTATTAAGAGTGTTCATTTTATATTGAGGCTGAAAGTTTGGTAATATGTCTTGTTATTGATTTTGTGTTACTATTTCATTAGAATTCTTCTTAGTATCATTGACTAGATTCCGCATAGTCTTTGATATATTCAATCAAAGTTTCTACCATAGTTAACTTGGATTTATTCAATACAACTAAGCCTTTTTACAAGCTAAGCGAGATCTATTAAAGTGGGATCAACAAGTGGTATCGGAGCTTGTTGAGAAACTTTGAATAAGAAGAAACAATCTACACATACCAGGTTTATTTGTTAGTGAAAACATGAGGGCATTCCAGTGCTCAATCCAGGTGAATTTGAGCTTTGGAAAATGAGGATAGAACAGTACTTCCTAATGACAGATTATGCTCTTTGGGAAGTAATAGTAAATGGAGACTCATATCCTCCTACAACTGCAGAAGAGAAGTTAGCAAGGAAGAATGAGTTAAAGGCAAGAGGTACATTGTTGATGGCTCTTCATAATGAACATCAACTAAAGTTTAATACCTATAAATGTGCCAAGACTCTGATGGAAGCAATAGAGAAAAGGTTTGGAGGTAATAAGGAGTCAAAGAAAACTCAGAAGATACTTTTAAAGCAACAGTATGAGAATTTCAATGGATCAAGCTCAGAAGGACTTGATCAAACCTATTATAGGCTTCAAAAGCTTATCAGTCAGCTAGAGATTCTGGGTGAAACTATTTCTCAAGAAGATATGAATCTGAAGTTTCTAAGAAGTCTCCCATCAGAATGGAAGACTCATACCTTGATCTGGAGGAACAAACCTAATTTAGACACCTTAAGCATGGATGGCCTATACAACAATCTAAAGATTTATAAAACTAAAGTTAAAGGGTCATCAAGCATAAACCAAAATTCACAAAATGTGGCTTTTGTGTCTTCTAATAACTCTGGCAGTTCCAATCAAGCTTATGGTTCTAACTCTGTCAATACTTATAGTATGAGTGATGCTGTGATCTATTCTTTCTTTGCAAACCAATCCAACAGTCCATAATTAAATGATGAGGACTTACAACAGATTGATGCTGATGACTTGGAAGAGATGGATCTAAAGTGGCAGATGGCTATGTTGACCATAGCGAGCCAGAAATTCTAAATAAGACTGGGAAGGGAAGATAATGCATTAGGTTCCTGAGACCATAGGTTTTAACAATTCAAAGGTGGAATGCTATAACTGTCATAAAAAGGGTCATTTTGCAAGGGAGTGCAGGGCTCCAAGGGAGAACAGAAACAGAGAACCTGTAAGGAGGAATGTGATAGTAGAAACAACAGAGACAAAATCTTTGGTGGCTCAAGATGGAATTGGGTATGACTGGAGTGACTAGGCTAAAGAAGGACCTACAAATTTTCACTATTGGCATAGTACTATCTTCAGGTTCTTCATTATTCAAGCTTAGATTATCTAAGGTATCTACTAGTATCTAAAAGCATGGTTTAAAACAACTTAGAAACTCTCAAAGAACATTATGATAAATAACAAAAGATTTTATAATAAGTCTCAATACAATGTACGTCTTATAAATGCAAGAGTCAGAATCAGTAGAGGCTAGACTAGACGTGTATAAAAAGAATGAGGCTATTTTTTTAATAGGACATAAAGATTTTAAAACTTGATGATTAAGTGAGAGATCTGCACTAACAGAGCAAAAAGAAATTTGAAAAGGCCTGAAAAGGAAAGAGTATGATATAAAAACTTACCTTTATAAAAAGTTTGGAAAATCATCTAAAAAACTAATCAAACTGTTAGAGATTCAAGTTAAGTGATAAGGTTCAAGACTGGATGGGTTTGATAGTCAAGTGTTAATATCAAGTGTTTGATAGTCAGAGAAAGTATGTACAAAACAGTGAAGGTGTATCAATTGTTCCCCTACCTTATATGGTGAACTTCATGCCCCATAAAATATGATGGTACTTTCTGATTAGGAAAAATAATTTTTAGTTGAGTCAGTAACTAGTATACATGATGTTACAACAAGTGAAGCTAAGACTAGTGTGTCAAAACCTAAGTCTGTTGGTGAACCACTTATTGAAGACTGGATATCTGACAGTGAGGATGAGAATGAGACTGAGTTTAAGTCTAAACAGAGAAAACCTAGTTTTGCCAAAATAGAATTTGTTAAATCTAATAAGCATGTGAAAACATCTAGGGAGTCTGTTAAGAAGGTAGAGAACAAAAAGCAAGCTAAATACCCTAGGAAAAGCATTCAAAGCCCTAGAGGTAACCAGAAAAACTAGAATAATTTAATGACTTAGAAATTAGGAAGTAATTTTGAGTTTAAAAATAAAGCTTGTTATAAATGTGGCAGTTTTAATCATTTGATCAAAGATTGTGATTTCTATGAAAAGAAAATTGTAGAGAAAACTGTATGGAACAATGCTAGAAGGGTAAATCACTAAAATTCACAAAGAATGACTCACCCTCATCCAAAAGAAAATTTTGTTCCAAAAGCAGTCTTAATGAAATCTGGCAATAAAACACTTAATACTGTTGGGTAAACTTTCAAAACAGCATGTATCAAGTTTAATACTGCTACAATTAATACCGGCCAACCGAAGACCAATTAGTGAATAGTGCAAGACAACATCAAAATGTTTTTATTTGAGCACATACACATTTAGAAGGCCTTTTAAACAAGTCTACACATATAAGAACAGTAATTTAAAATAAACAGTAAATACTGTAAAAGGGAAATATTACTACTACTAGGCCAAAAGAGTATTAATGTTATAACAAGGAATGATGCTTAATGATGTTAGGCCTCAGCATGTTGGTTTGGAGACCAAAGCAAAAGGTTTTAGACCATGTCTCCAGACACAATGGTGCATCAATGAATTTTAAAAGATTTGACTATGTTGATGCACAAGGCAGATCCAAGTCTGTAATGGCTTGGGTCCCCAAGAGAGCCTGATTCTCTTACTTTGTGCAGGGCAATCCACAGCTAGAATTGCAGGAAAAGAGTAATTGACAGTGGATTCTCTAGGCACATGACTGGAAACAAGTCCTTACCCTCTCAGATATGAAAATAATTGATGTTAATTGTTGCATTTGAGGAGATCCCAAAGGAGGTGTAGAATCACTAGTAAAGTAATATCAGTACAGTAAAATTTGGAGATTACTGAAGATGTGTACTTTGTTAAAAAGTTTAACCTTTTCAGTTGTCTCACAAATTGAGTGACAAGAAAAATAGATGTTCTTTTACAGATACGAAAGTGTTGTTTTGTCTCCTACTTTAACTACTGATAAAATCATGGTCTTGCTTAGAGTATTCCTATAAAAGATAACATATACATTTGATTTAAAGAAGATTATTCTTTCAGGAGGTCTAACTTGTCTCTTGCAAAGGGCCACATTCAAATTAATCTAATTTAAGGCATAGATCTTGGACATATAAATTTTCAAAACATTAACAAACTAGTGAGGGAAAACACCTAAAGATTTTTGTAAAATAATCATACATTGTTGCAAGTCATAAAGAAATCAACATATAAGCCTCTATTAAGACCAAGCTGTAGGTGTGGGGGACTAAATTTTAGGCCAACCATTACAAATGTTGGCATATGGATTTGTTAGAGGCCAACATTTGGTAAAGAGCCTCATGAAAAATGATGTACTGCCTAGTTGTCACAGGTGACTATAGTAGGATTAGTTTGGGTGTTTCTTCTTAGCCACTATATTATGGAAACTAGTGAATCCTTAAAATATTTATTACAGGCAAAAAAAATTCTAATAGACCTTAAATGTGAAAGTAAATCAGATGTGACAAAAGGACTGAATTCTAGAATAAGGTCCTGAAATCAGTTTTGTGAAATGAAGGTTATTAAGAGGGAATAAGTGTTGCTAGGACTGCACAACAAAATAGAGTAGACAAAAGAAAAAATAGGACCTAATAAGGCTTCTAAAACTATGCTAGGCTGATTTAAAATTGCCAACAACCTTAATGGGCTGAAGCAATAAATACTGCTTGTTTTGTTGCAAAATAGGTGTTAGTTATCATCTCACACAAGACCCCATATGAACTTTTTCTAGGTAGAAAAACTTGCCTAAGCTTCAAGAGACCATTGGGTTGTCCTATTACTAGATCATAATACATTAGATCACCTAGGAACGTTGATGAAAGGCTGATGAAGGGTCTTTATAGGATACTCAACCATAGAAAAGCATTTAGGGGTATTCAACATAGAACTAGATAGTATAATAGAAACTTGCATGTCAATTTAATGAAGAAACACCTAATATTGTAGGAAATGGACCTAATTGGCTTTTTGATATAGATGCTCTAACAATATCTAAGAATTATAAGCCAGTTGTTACATGGAATCAAACTAATGGTAATGCATGTACCAAAGAAAACTTTGATGCAGGTCAAGATGGGAAGAAGATAGTACCTGATCAAAAGTATATACTGCTACCAAGTGTTTTGACATCTTAAACTATCCACTCTTTAAAAGTTTAAAGGATTCTCCGGATGATGATTTAACCATCAGGGAGGAGGAAAAGATGGAATCGAACATCCAGAGAATGAAGATAGAAGGTGCCAAATACAGAGGACACCAAGAGTTAATCAAGAGCAGGATGCAAATGTCAACAGCACTAACAACATTAATACTGTTAGTCCAACTGTTAATGTTGCTGACATAGAAAATAATGTTGTTGATGAGAATATAGTCTATGGATGTTTTGATGATCCAAATATGCCTAATTTGGAAGAGATTGTCTATTCTGATGATGATGAAGAAGTTGGTGCAAAGGCTGACATAAACAATTTGGCTACAACTGTGCCTGTCAGTCCTATTCCAACTACAAGAGTTTACAAGGATCATCCACTTGAACAAATCATTAGAGTTTAGTTCAGTGCAACAGAGAATCATTAGAGTTTACATTTAGCACCTCAAACCAGAAGGATGACAAAGAATGTGACTAAACATTGTATGTTTAGTTCAGTGCAACATAGAATCAACCATAGAAGATTATTTAGAATTGTTAGTGTTTGCTTGTTTTCTCATCACAAGGTAAACCAAAAGGATCAAGCTTTGATAGATCCAAGTTTGGATATAAGCAAAGCAGGCATAAGCTTCTACAGTTTTAAATATTGAAAAGGTTTGGACTTTGGTCGAGTTACCATATGGCAAGAGGGATATTGGTACTAAATGGGTGTACAAAAACAAGAAAGATAATAAAGGTATTGTGGTTATAAACAAGGCAAGGCTGGTAGCATAAGGTTACACTCAAGAGGAGGGTATAGATTATGATGAAGTTTTTGCTCCATTGCTAGGATTGAAGAAATTAGGCTTTTCTTTAGCCTAAGCCTCATTCATGACCGTCATTGTATATCAGATGGATGTGAAGAGTGCATTTTGGTATGAACAATTGAAGCGATGTTTATGTTTGCCAACCTCCAGGTATGAAGATCTATGAGTTTCCTAACAAGTTTATACAATGTAGAAAAGGGGCTTTATATGGTTTACAGTCAAGCTCCTATAGCAGGTAAGAAAGACCTTAACTACCTATTTAAATTGAAAATGGATTAGAGAGGGACATATAGACAAGACTTTATTTAACAAGAAGGACAAAGATGATATCCTGTTAGTGCAGGTGTACGTAGATGACATCATCTTTAGGTCTACTAAAAAGTCTTTATGTACTGAGTTTGAACAGATAATACACAAGAGATTCCAGATGAGTTCTATGGGAGAGCTCACTTTCTTATTAGGGTTGCAGGTAAAACAGAAAGATGATGGAATCTTCATTAGCCAAGATACATATGTGGTTGATATTTTGAAGAAGTTTTATTTTCCCACTGTAAAGACAGCAAGCACTCCCCATTTAATACCACAAAGCATTATCAATGATGAAGAACTGCATATGTGGAGTTCATTTATACAGATCAATTATTATATCATTAATGTACCTAATAGCTTCTAGACCTGACATAATGTTTGCTGTTTATGCTTGTGCAAGGTTCTAAGTTACACCAAAGACTTCACATCTTCATGTTGTGAAGAGAATATTTTAGATGACATAAAAGTCCATCCTAAATTGGGTCCATTGGTAACCTAAAGTTCACCATTGACTTTGGACTTTTTCTTGAATCAGTAATTATGCTAGTGCTAGCTTAGACAGGAAATCCACAACAAGAGGTTGTCAATTTCTTAGTAGAAGATTGATTTCATAGAAATGTAAAAAGCAGACTATAGTTGCCAACTCCACTACTGAAGCAGAGTATGTTGCTGCTGCTAATTGATGTGGGACAAGTGTTATGGATTCCAAAATAAATTGTTTATAAGGATACAACCATAAATGAACACCAAGATTTCATTGACCATGAAATGCACAATCTGCATTTGTAAAAAATCTAGTTTTATCACCGCAAAGACTAAGCATATTGAGATTTAAGACATCACTTCAACAGGGATTCATATGAGAATGAGATTAATTCAAGTGTATCAAGATTCACACAGATCATAAAGTTTTGCTGAATTGTACTCATAAAGGCCAGTTTGAATTTAGCATATTTCAATATCAGATTGCATAGTATTGGAATGCTTTAATCTCAAAAGTATTGATTGATGGAGGTTAATAATAAGTCTTGATTAAGAAAGGATATTGAAATAAAATGAACATTACTAATGATGAATTTCAAGTTAGAGTTGTTAAAAAAAACAAAAAAGAGTAACTTACTACTGGCAAAGTATACATAATGCTGCTAGTATGCATATAATAATGATTGTCAAAATTAAAAATGTTTAACCAATCAAGCAGAAGTGGGTGAAGGGTCAGGAAATCCTATTGAATCCCATCACACATCCATAACTGTCTCACTATTTAATCTTGAACCAATCACTGTTCTATCATTATCTTAACCCAAAAAGACTCAAAAACCTAGGAAAGCCAAAAGGACCACTGAGATATCTTAGTCTAGTAGACCTATTCCCTTTGTAACATATGAGACTGTCATTAAGGAGTGGGAAGACAGAATGGAAAGGCCTACCACTACTGCTTCTAGCTTAGAAGCAGGGCAGGATAGTGGTAACATAAATAGGACCCAATCTATAGCAACACTTAATGAGTCTTTTCCTTATGGAATTGATTTAGATAGTGGTCCCAGGTGCCAAGATACCATATTGGGGGGTGCAAAAGCTTAAATTTGATTTGAGGCTGCATCTAAACAAGTCCTGTGTTCCACCTCTCTTAAAACTTAACACACTTAAAAGTGGGGAAGACAGCATGAAACTAAAAGAATTGATGGAATTTTGTACCAAACTGTCTGTTAAGGCTCTTGATGTGTGATATAAAAATAGATAGAGTGAATTGGTGAGAAAAAGAAATGAGAGATATAGTGAGCTAAAAAATAGAAAGAGAGTTATGTGATATAAAAACAGATAGAGTGAATTGGTGAGAAAAGGAAATGAGAGATATTGTGAGATTAAAAACAGAAAGAGAGCTTGTGAGAATCAAAATTAATGATGAAAATGCTTTTTAGAATGAAATTAGAGTTAATGCTAGTGTTTCAAAGTTAATGCTGCTAAGCATAAACTTACTGCTGACAGTACTAGTTTATGCTGCAATCCTTTCACTTACTGCAGTAAGGCAATAAGTTTAATGCTGCCAGACATAACTTCCACTGCAGGGGTTAGTTAATAACTGTTAGTCTAACTTAAGTGCTGGCAGATTAATAATGTTGTTGAGGGTGATTTCATAGATACTTTGATTAAGGGTTTAATCACTCATTCAATGATTTTACACCTTGATATACGACGACAAATCCAAAAACCCTAACTCAATACAACATGACATCATCAAAACCCATCACAATGTCGACCCCCAATTTTGCTAAACCTCACAAATCGGTTGCATATATAGGAAAAACCTAAAGAACGAAGGGTGTTTGACGGCATATTGTTTTAGAATGCAAGTACTCTCAATTATGCTATACAGTTAATCCACAGTATATGAAATCATGCAATTTCCACAGTTTCTGGGCAACTGCGAAGCTAAGACAGTTAATGGGGAACCAACAGATACTAGCCCTAGTAGATAAGAAGAAGAGATCATCACTTAGAAGAGTGTGAAAGTGATCTCTTTAGAAGTATGCTGAAGAGACTGAATGTCTGACCAAATGATGTAATTTTTGAACAGCTCACATCAAGAGGTATGAAATTCTTACACAAAAGCTTACATACAATAAAGCATATTTTTTCATCCTATGAAATTTTCTTATCCATACAATTCTGCAATGCCTTAGTGCTAAAACTACAGCTTGGAATGAATTTAGTAGCACTATGGCATCTGCTATCATCTGTCTTGCTACAAACCAAAAATTTAACTTTTCGAAGTACATTTTTGATCATATGATGAAGAACTTGGAGGGTGGGGTTAAATTTCTTATGTATCTAAGGTTTGTGCAAGTGTTCCTGGACAAACTAGTTGAAGGAATGTCCAAATATAAAGGGATTTATGTTACACCTTCCCATACAAAGAAGATTTTTGCTAATATGAAGAGAGAAGGAAAAGGTTTCTCTAGGAGAATCACCCCTCTATTTCAAACTATGATGGTTCAAGCTCCAGAAGACATGGGTGAAGATTCAGCTGCTCCTACTGATTCCTATTCCACACACATTATTACTCAACCATCATCATCTAAGCCTCAAAAGAAAAAGTCTAGAAGGAAACAGAGGAAGGACAGTGGTCTTACAAAGCCTATCCCTGATGAGGCTACTAATAAGGAACCTATATCTACCCCTTCTTGTGATCCACCTCAAAGTGGTGAGGATAGATTACAACTTACTGAATTGATGAGTTTATGTACCAAACTACAAAAATAGGTTCTTGATTTGGAGGAAGCAAAGATTGCTCAAGCAAAGGAGATTGCTAGTTTAAAGAAAGTGTTTTGATTATATTCTTCTTTACATTGTTGATTAAATTCCGCGTAATCAATAGTGGTTAATCATTGTTTCATCATTGTTACTTTAGATTTATCTAAGGCAACAAACCCTTTACAAGCTAAAGGTTAAGATCCATTAAGCAAAGGGATCCTACACTAAATAAATCTAAACTACTAGAATTGAAAAGAGAAAGAAGATAGAACCGAATGAAGAACCGAATCGGATATAAAACCACTCGATCTAATAAACTTATTTAAAATCTAAAGCTTAAAACTTAATTAATATCTAAATAAGTAATTAGCTAGAAAAGGTATGAACTTTATTCACTAATTAGCTCGATAAATACTCAAAAAACTTAAAACTTTATCTAAGAAATAAGGTTAGAAGACCCTTAAGCTCTACGCCAAAGAGGTAGAATGAGTTTTCATCAACAATAAGACAAGCAAAATGTTAGGACAAATCAGATATAAGCTAAAAGCTTTAATTCTAAAATATGAAGTATTTTGAAATAAAAAAAGCTAGAAGCTAAGAGACCTAAACAAATAAGCTATTTTTAAAACACTAGATCTATTTTTAAAAATCTAAATCTAATAAGCTAATAAGTGATGTGTTTTAAAAGCTTTAAATTTATAATGACTGAAAATACCAATTTTATTATAAGGAAACACACTGGTAAAAGTATAACCCACGTATATTGTATAATCTTTTTAGGTAAGACGAGGTCGTTCCACAGGGATTTGAGTAGTATTCAAATAATTAGAAGATAATAGACTTTAACAATTTTGTAAATAACTTTTTACCAGTGATAATGAAAATAACTACTCGGATAGTTAAAAATAATTCATAAGTGTTGGAGACGATTAGACCTCGAAAATGAAACCTTAATTTATAAAAAGGATTTCTCGTTTGAAAACGTTTTCATAAATTAACTTGATTGACTCAAGACTTATATTTAGTTAACTAGACCAAATGTGTCACTCAAATAATCCAGTTACTAATATATCAAAGCTTATTTTGTTTATCAGTTTACGAAAGTGGATTTCTCGACACAAACGATAAAGATCATAGACAAATCTTTAAAACCACATAGATCATAACGGGTCTTTCGACCTATACCGATATGATTATATAATCTAAGTTGATAAGCAAAACTGTATAAGATAAGATATAACAGGTTTGCAACACAAGCTTAAGATTAAAAAGGTTAAGATCATACCAAACACTTATTCATTATCGTAACTTCACTGAGTAGTCATGAGAGATTTAGCCTCTCATGGCTAAGGAGTTCATAACAAAAGTACACTTTACATAAACTTCTATTATTTCAATAACTAAGTAGGAAAACGTCTTCGATCTTGAATCTTCAAAAGGGTGTGGTGTTTATGGTGTTTTGGTTATATAGGTGGAATGGATAAAGATTTGCTAATGAGATGATTGAGGAATGAAAAGAGAAATGATTTGTGGGATTCATTTTAAAGTAAAAAATTCGTCCTCTATTTATAAGCTGAGAGAGGGGTGAAAGTGCGGCGCACAAGGAGGATTGTGCAGCGTACTTGGTGATTAAATGCACAGGAATTAAATGCTTATAGGAAAAGTGTGAAGCACAAGGATATTTGTGCGGCTTACTTAAAGAGTTAATGCAGTGGCATTTATGTCTTCATTTATTCTTCATAATCAGATGGGAAGTGCGGCGCACAAAATAGTAAGTGTGGCGTACTTGTTGAGTTAATGCGTTATTTGACTAAGTCTTAATTTCCTTTGACTTGAGGGTAAGTGCGGCGCACAATTGGTAAGTGCGACGCACATTTGCACTTTAGAGCTTGGACTTTATCTTTTCTTGTATATTGTGTATAAATACTCGATCTTCGATGTGTTTAACCTTGGGATGCCTTCAAGTGAACCTGCAAGCAATTCATGTTATTAAGTATCGAAAGTTCATGAGAAATGATTAAATATATACAAATAACGCCACCTAAAACATGTATAATTTGGGCGTTATCAAATCCCTCCACACTTAGCTTATTGCTTGCCCTCAAGCAATCAAATCGAGAAAATAAAATCATTTATCATGACGTGGGGAAATTTTAGATTTTACATGTGTTTACAGGATTAGGGAATGTGTTTGATTTAGAATTCACTCATGCCACTCAGATAGGGTTTTATATATTTTTGTGGATACCCTCAATTTGCACAGACATAATCTAGACAGCTACCATAGGCTTGTACTTGACACATAAACCTGACCGAAGGGCGAAACTTGATACTGAAGCAGGAGCATATACTAATCTTCATGTGCCGAAACTTAAGCCTTTCATGGGAGTTTTGATGTGATTATACGTATGGATTGGTTATCTAATCATAAGGCTAAAATAGTTTGTCATGAGAAAGTAGTGAGGATACCAATACTAGATGGCCAAGTGCTTAGAGTCTTAAGAGAAAGACCGGAAGAGAAAGCGAACTTTATGAGTGCAAAGGCTAGCAATAAGAACAAGGGAGATGGTTTATTATTGTGGATAGAGATTATTCCCGAGGTATTTCTTGACTAGTTCTTAATTTCCTTCGACTTGAAATAAGTGGCATGCACAATTGGTAAGTGCGGAGCACATTTGCACTTTAGAGCTTGTACTTTATCTTTTCTTGTATATTGTGTATAAATACTCGATTTTCAATGTGTTTATCCTCGGGATGCCTTCAAGTGAACCTACAAGCAATTCATGCTATTAAGTATCAAAAGCTCACGAGAAATGTTTAAATATATACAAATAACGCCACTGAAAACATGTAAAATTAGTGCGTTATCAAATCCCTCCACACTTAGCTTATTGCTTGCCCTCAAGCAATCAATGCGAGAAAATAAAATTATTTATAGTAACGTGGGGAAAATTTGGATTTTATAAGTGTTTACAGGATTAGACAACTTTTTAGGCATTGACATAAAACTAAGCACCTCACATAGGGAATGTGTTTGATTTAGAATTCACTCAGGACACTCAGATAGGGCTTTATATATTTTTGTGGATACACTTAATTTGCACAGACATAATCTAGACAGCTACCATAGGCTTGCACTTGACACATAAACTTGACCGAAGGGCGAAACTTGATACTGAAGAGGGAGAATATACTAATCTTTATGTGCCGGAACTTAAGCCTTTATTTCTTTGAACTTATATATATATATAAATAATATATATATATAATATATATATATATATATATATATATATATAAATAATATATATTACACATACATTTTTTTCATACCAAACAAATAACTAAGGCCTTGGCAACAAATTCGTCTTCTTCACTTTAACTTCTTACTTAGAAATTTCACCAACTTAGTACTAAAGGGAGCACTTGCAAGAACATGGACTTGTAGGATTCATAACATATGATTAATCAGGCTTCAGTCTAGTAAATGATGATCAAGCACAAGTTCTAGAGCTTCTAAATTACCGGCTCACTCATAATAATTATCAACCAATACCATTGTTTCAGAAAAGGGGACGAAACCACATATACACATCCATAACGATGGAATAGATACATATGATTGCTCACTCCTTAACTCAAACAAGCTAAAGGCATCAATTACCTTGGGTATCAAAGGTGGGTACCTGAATATTCTAAAGGCTTATAATTCTCACAATTTTAGGTGGGTTGATTGTGCTAGATAAAATGTCAATCCAGTTGGATTTGCCTTACTAAGAGCGTTTTTTAATTTTGAAAGCATATATATATATTTTTGAAAGTATAAGTTGGTAAAAAATTTGATAGGGCAAACATAGAGGGATATGATTAATTTTTCCTATTTGGCTCCCCTCCACACTTAAGTTGAACATTGCCCTCAATGTGATAACTGATAATAGAGATAAAATAGAGAAAATTAAGGGAAAACGATACTTCCCGGGGCATATAGACATATAGCTGCGAGAGAGCTATCCTTGAGCAGACTTCATAATTTTCCAAATCTTCAAGTTATATAACCTGCATAAAAATAAACACACAAAAGCACACAAAAAGAAAATATTTTTGTTGTTTTTTTTAGAAAACAAATAAAGGATATGAATGGAAGAATGGAAGAGGGACTCTGGTTCGTGGAATAGTATATATAAAATACTAGGCAAATCCAAACTCTTCACCCTTGACAAAGGGAAAAAGTCAAGACCTACTTAGAAATAAAATATATAAGAGAGAATCAATGATAAAAAGATTCCGGAAGAGATATTCCCGGGTCGTATGTCCCAACGAGGCTGCAATTGAAAGTTATCCTGGTTTGATGAGAAATTGAATGATGGAGAATATATGATATGATGGAAACACTGATATAATTACAACTAAAATTAATTAAATAAAATCTAATTTAATCTACGGGAAACAAAATTAGTTATAGGGAAACCTAAATATTAAAAATTAAGAAAAATAAATGCTAAATTAAATTAAAAATCAAAATTAAATTCTAATTAACTTAAC
>BQNB010103474.1:0-24028 GCA_026074375.1 Tanacetum coccineum | reverse complement strand
TGAAGTGACAATCGCGGTCGGATATTATCGAGATTGGCACACCATGCCTTGCCACGATTTCATTGAGGTAGAGCCTAGCTAGTCTATCCATCTTATAGTCCTCACGAATGGGTAGGAAATGAGCAGACTTAGTCAATCTGTCCACGATGACCCAGATTGAATCATGCCCATTGCCAGTCCTTGGCAGTTTTATGATAAAGTCCATAGCTATTCTCTTCCATTTCCACTCAGGGATCTCAGGTTGCTCGGCCTTAACCTTTTAACAAGTCAAGCACTTGCTAATATACAAGGCTATATCCTTTTTCATCCTTGTACATATCTCTAAGATCATGATACATCCTATCTGCTCTTAGGTGTACAGAGTACCTTGACTGATGTGCTTCGTCCATTATCAGGGTTCTTACATTACCCGTCAAAGGAACCCATATTCGATCCATGAAATACAATGCTCCCACTACAACAAAATGTAGCACTTTATAAGCAACACTTTCTAAAATTATTGCATTTTAAAGGAGATTAGACTTTAAGCAACATTTACAAAATAAATGTTGCCATTATAGATGTAATACAACATTTTTATGAGTCTAATTTTTGATTAAAAGTTTAACCCCTCCAAAATAAAATTAGATTTATCCCGCCTCTCCCAAAATTACTTTCCCCCAAATAAGTTTTTCTCTTTCTCACTCAAAATTGAAATTTTCAGTCCCCCCTACAATAGGTTTTGCTTGCTCAAAAAAAAACAATAGGTTTTGCAGCCTCTCGCTCCTTTATCCAGTCTCTCTCTCCATCGTTAATCTCTAGTCACTCTGTCACACCTTAATATTTCATCACCATAGTTGTTACTCCACAATACTTTTTACAGCCATGTTCGCTCGACTCTCGAGCCCTTAATCAAGGTAACCAGACTACTTCTTCTTCAATAGTTTGTATATCACTATATTGTTATGTTTGATTGCAAATTATATAGCCAATGGATGTATAATGAGGTTACCTTCATGTTCTTAGGAGTTATTTAAATTATTGCAATTAGACTCATTGTGTTTGTTTAATGCTTATACCTCTCATTACCATCACCATAAATTGATTTCGACAAAGATTTTGTATATGATATTGAGGCCATGTGGGCGATATTGTGAGTTTCAGTTTATATCTGTTTAGGGTTTCAATTTTGGGGTGGGGGTGGGGGGTTTCTGCTTATACAGTTTTATTCTTGTGTTGGAGATCATTTTTTAGCATTTTAAAGTTCATCAAGTAGTCGTTTTAAGTGTAACCTATGTGTGCTTCACATCCAGTAAACTACCTATGGTGATGTTTAATAAATTGTAATACAGGTACCCATATACATATATCATTATAGGGGTGTTATCGGGTTATTGGGTTGGCCGTGTCGGGTTGATTCGGGTTTTGGTGTCCAAATATTGACCCTAACCCGACTGTTGAAGGTTTCGGGTCAAAACGAGGCGGGTTGAATCGGGCTGGATTGTCGGGTTGTTATCGGGTTGTGGCGAGTTGGTTGTCCAAAACACAAACCCTTAAAGCACAGTGAATAAGATTTTCTTATAGAGACATTATACATGTTTGAAGTACCCTTTTGAAAACTATATCAACCATATTGTTACATTCTGCTGTTACATCCCATTTGTTAAAAGTAAAATCCAGATCATTTGACTTGTAAATATATATTGGTATTGTCACTAAGATATAACCAAATTTTTTGCTTTATGTGGTGTTTGTTATATGGTTTTAGTTTGTGAAATTAGTTTCTGAGTTGAAGTCTTTAAATTAATGTTAATTTGGAAGTTGAAAAGCAACATGTTTGACACCTAAACTTAATGATTAGCTTGATTCTAGTTCTGGAAGACTTCAGTGTTTTGAAAAGCAACATGGTTAAGTTTTCACTGTTTTGTGTTTTCAGTTCACTATGTATTGATATGTATATGATAATTTACAGCGAAATCACTCATATAATTGCATAGGAATTCATCATTTCTTTGATGATTGCAAAATCTAGCTATCCTCCAATTTTTGATGATTGCACAACTGTTTATGCTTTTTATAATATTTAGATAACCATTGTGGAATAAATAACTCAAAAACTATTTTTCACAACCTTAATTCACCATCAATATGTTTCTTGTGAGTTATTTTTTCTCATTTGGATTGAATTAGTTGTAAACTAGTTTCAGTACCTAAACGATAGAAATAAGATGCGATATAGTTGACTCATACACTCTCTGTGCCGTTGTTTCCATGACTCAACTAAATTCTGAAATGCAAAATCCGCAAAGTTACATACACCTTAGGCATCACCCTTGTATAAATTGAATTTGCGTATTATAGCTAGATGAGGTTAAAGATTGTTATTAGTTAATGTTTTAGGAAATTCTAGTGACTTCTTTTGATTATTATTGTATTATGGGTTTTGTAAGATGCTGGGCGTTTTAGTAGTGGATATAGCTGTTAGTGAGCATTGTCAAAACTGAATTACCTTCCAAGACTAGTAGACTACCCTTTTTTACATGTCTTCTTTGCAATGTACAGATGTAAAGGAATGCACGTATTGATTAATTGATTGATTGCGGATGCTGGATAAGAATAGGAAATTATGTTAGGCAAACGAGGGGAAATGAAATTCAACTCAAAACCCCATAGTTGTTCTGTATGGAGTTATAAGTCCCACAAGCAGTTCATGGATAAGTTTTGGGCTTAACACCTAAGTCTGTTCATATATAGATTTAAATTTGACGTTTTTGGGTTAGTTTCTAGAATTTCTGGTTTTATTTTGTTTTAATTTATTAGATAAATCATATGAAATAAGCACCTTCCGAGTCTCACGTGTTTATGTAGGCAAGATCTTTAGTAATGTAGAGCTGATTGTTATTTTTTTGATGCCAAAATTAGAACTAAGCTTTTAAGGGTGTGCTATGTAGCTTTCATAGTATGTGTTTATACACTGTGCTTGAACTTCTTTGTGCATCAAAGAGAGAGCGTATCCAGAGAGGTGGCTGCCATGCCCAAATTTAAGAGAGATTTCTACCCTTGACCATGTCAATTTACCTTGCAGGATCACTATGGCTAACAATATTTCCAAGCATCTTAATCTCAAGACATACCTGTGTCTTAAATAGAATAGTACAATATAATTTTATAGGCCATTTTCCAGTTTAGGTTGCTGAGACTTTTCTTATTTACCTGGAAGTATTTTGATTCATCTGAACTAGAGTTTGATGCTCTCCACAGACACTTTAGTTTATGAAAGCATTGGCCAATTTTTTGTCATTTATAACAACATTTTGTCACTTCAACATTACCAATGAGACCCACCACTAAACGAGTAATACCATATAGTATAAAGTTTGTCTTTTTGTTTTTGCACCATGCTTATGAAATTTGGTGCTATCATGTATGCTTATGCGTGTGTGTATTGAATATCACCGCCACCCCACCACGCGCATTTTTTTTGAGACATTTATGGTAATTTTACCAAAAGTATTTCTGTTTCATTCACTCTTGCTACAGAGTCGCCTACTTTTCAGAACTCCTTACAGGAATTAGAAAGATCTAAAAGTTTCACAAAGGATATAGAGTTTATTAGCCAACAATTAATGATCCCAGAACCACTGTTAACAAGTAAAAAGTATGTCTAAGTATTTAGTGGATCTTTGCAGAGGCAAAGAGACAGAATGGCAGTCAAAGTGCAGCTTGCCGAAGCAAAGACAGCCAGAAATTCCTTTCTCTTCCTCCTCTATACCTTCCTCCTCTATTTATTTTTACCTCTCATCTCTACAAATATTAATATCTTTACTATTTCTATACTCTCTCCGTTTCTTTTCCTTCTCCCACATAACAGGGGTAGGCCCCGTAATTACAAGAGAAAGGTCTTAGTTTTCTAACTACAAGTATTTTCACCTTTTTTTTTTTTTCTAAGTATAATTAAGAGGTCTTAGGTTTACTCGACCAATTTGAGTGTCGATGGGTAATAGGTCGGTAAACAAACCGGGTTCAAAGGATGTCAAAGTAAAAAGTATGTCTAAGTATTTAGTGGATCTTGCAGCCGAAAGTCCTCCTCTGTTTTTCTCTCATCTCTACAATATTTATTTCTCCCACATAACAGGTGGCCAAGTTATTACAAGAAATGTATGTTCTACAAGTATTTACCTTTTGTCTAAGTATATTAGAGGTTTAGGTTTAATGGGTTGTTTGAGTGGTCGGGTAACGGTCAAAAGTTCAAAACAGGTTTAGGCTGAGATGGATTATTTTATTGTATGGGTCAAAACCGAATTGCTCGGCATACTAACATTTAGTTTTCGATGTTCAAAAAAAGAAGAAAAAAAAGACGCTTAGTTTTTCATTTTTTGATAAAACTAATAAATGATTCATCACTTAATTTTTATTAGAGAAACAATTGAGAATCTTAATATTTGTATAAAAATTTAGTAGATTTTAGGGAGGCTTAGGATCCCATGAGAAACTAAATTTCCTGTGGAAGGCAAATTGATTCACTAGGTAGTAACTTTGACTCACAATCATACATATTTGAGCAGATTTAAGTAACTATGAATAACATGTGATATAAGCAAAAAGTGCAGCATGCTGGTTAAAAAAAAAGGCAGAATGCTAGTTAAAAAAAAGTGCAGTAACAAAGAGTTCGACAGTAGCACTAGCTAGCACATATAAAGTGCAGTAACAAATAAAAGTGCAGTAACGAGTTCGACAGTAGCACTAGCTAGCACATATAAAGTACATTAACAAGTTTACATCTCATATGCCAATGATGATATAACAGGTAGGAGTTTCATTTGTTATTGGGTCTAAAATGAAAGAAAACACAAGGAAAGTTATACATTTATCGGGTTGAACCCGAACCCAATAAAATATGAAAAGATATCCCTAAACCGACCCTATAAGGCTATCGGGATGGTCGGGTTGACCCGATAAGCCTAGTTGGACCTGAATGAACCCGACCCTATAAGGCTTTATCTGGTTCGGGTCGGGTCGCCCCATTTGACAACCCTATACTATTGTACCTAGAATTATGTGTGAAAGGAATAGAGTTTTATTGAGAATTAGATTAATTTTGACTACTTGTTGGCAATATTTAGGTCTTGTTTACTTTTCAGCTACAAAGGATTTTTTTAGTCATAAATTATCAGCTTAATTTGTATTTTTACCTATTAGAACCTTATTCACTCTGTTACGATTTCCTGAATAAGTTTATTATAGATTATATCAGTTGTGTTCACGTGTAGAAAAAAAGGAATAGTAGAAGTTTATTTAAATGTTATGACTCAATCTGTGCTCCTCTTGATATTACGTCGCAGAAGTAAACCTTTTCGGATTTTGTTTTTTGTGCTTATTTTTAGACTAATAATGGTTAATTCAATTGTTTGGAAATGATATCGTAGAGGTTGAAAAGGAGTTTACTTTTGGACTAATGATGGTTAATTTAAATGTCACGAGTTATAGTACTATAGTTATCGGTGAATAACATAATATAATTGTTCTAATTATGGAATCTTATATCATTTTTGTACATAACGAAGAAAAAAACTAATAGTATTCTTTATTGTTCTCATGTGTATCAGGCTACAAGTTTTTTTGGCATACGTCATGTTGCGAGTGAAGATTTGCATAGAAGATGTCAAGATTATTTCCAGGATTGTAATTTATAACCTTTTGTTGTAGACAAGAAATTTTATGTTAGTTATTTTACATGTACCTGCAAGTACAATATGCATTATGTTTTTTTTATTATCAATGGAATTTTATTACTATGATGATGGAATGAACATTATACGTATTAGGCTTTTTTGTAAGAATGTGACGTGTGTAGCATTTGTATTGTGTAAAAAAGTGTTACAAATCATTAAAAAGTGTTGCAACTAGGTGCTAGAAAACCACACAAAGTGTTGCATTTGATAGATTAAAGTGTTGCTCAATTAGTGATACTAAATAAAGAAGTGTTGCAGTTTTGTAAAAAAGTGTTGCACTTATGTGTATCAATGTTGCATTTGATTTTAAAAGTGTTGCACTAGCGTAAAAAAGTGTTGTGTTTGGGCGTACAAAGTGTTGTGTTTGAGTTTAAAAAGTGTTGCATCACAAAGTGATTGATTTGCTACACCTGAGCAACACTTTTAGGAAGTGTTGCTTATTCCAATAATAAGTGTTGCATATACCTAAGGTAACGTTACATAAAGCAGTACTTGGTAAAGTGTCATATTAGACATAATGCAACATTTTAAAGACATAATACAACACTTTATTGGTGTTGCTTTAGCTTCGTTTTGTAGTAGTGTCCATCACTCTTACGCTCCATCTGTTCACCTAGCCCTCGTAGCATTTCTGCTGGTGCTTTGGCAACCTCAGATGCTTCATTCTGAGCCGCTAGTATCATACTCTTGATACTCGACTGAATGATCATGTTCATAACTCGAACTCTCCTAGGCTTAATTCTCTCCTTTCTACTTAATGCATCAGCTATTACGTTTGCCTTACCAGGATGGTAGCGAATTTCGCAGTCATAGTCGCTGAAAAGCTCTATCCAATGACGTTGACGCATATTCAGCTCCTTCTGGTTGAAGATATGTTGGAGACTCTTGTGGTCGGTGTATATGACGCTCTTCGTCCCGTACAAGTAGCGTCTCCAGATCTTGAGGGCAAATACTAATGCACCAAGTTCCAGATCATGGGTGGTGTAATTCTTTTCGTGGATCTTCAACTGTCTAGAGGCATACGCAATCACTTTGCCCTTTTGCATCAGCACGCACCCCAGGCCTTGGCATGACGCATCATAGTATACCACGAAATCTTCTGGCCCATCAGGGAGTGCTAGAACCGGTGCATTACACAGCCGATCCTTCAAGGTTTGAAATGTCATCTCTTGTTCATCTCCTCAAATATACTTCTTGTTCTTCTGAGTCAAGACGGTAAGTGATTTAGCAATCTTAGAGAAATTAGCAATGAATCGTCAACAATATCCTGCTAAACCTATGAATGAGCAGACTTCTGTTGGTGATTTAGGGGCTTCCTAATTCTTAACAACTTCTATCTTACTAGGGTCTACATGAATGCCATTACTGTTAAACACATGCCCAAGGAACTGCACCTCTCGCAACCAGAATTCACACTTTGAAAATTTTGCGTATAGTTTCTCCTTCTTGAGCATGTCTAAGATTAACCCTAGAGGCATTTCATGCTCTTCCTTGGTCTTTGAGTAAATCAGGATGTCATCGATGAAAACTATAACAAATTTATCTAGGTAGGGTCTGCATACTCGGTTCATCAAGTCCAGGAATACCGCTGGTGTGTTTGTCAAACCAAAGAGCATTACTTTGAACTCGAAATGTCCATATCGAGTTCTAAATGCTGTCTTTGGAATGTCGTCTTCATGCACTCTCAGCTGATGGTATCCGGACCGAAGGTCTATCTTGGAGAAGTATCATGATCCTTGCAGTTGGTCGAATAGGTCGTCGATTCTAGGGAGGGGATAACGGTTCTTGATGATCAGCTTGTTCAACTCTCTATAGTCGATACACATCCTAAAATAATCGTCCTTTTTGACGAATAATACCGGTGCTCCCCAAGGCGATGAACTTGGTCGAATAAAACCCTTATCCTGGAGTTCCTTGAGTTGGTTCGACAACTCCTCCATTTCAATAGGTTCCAAGCGATAGGGAGACTTCGCGACCGACATTGCTCTAGGGATTAAATCGATACGAAACACGACTTCTCGGGAAGGAAGTAATCCTGATAGGTCGTCAGGGAATACCTCGGAAAAGTTTCGAACTATGGCGATGTCTTCCAGTTTCGGCTCTTCTGCTTTCGCACTCATAAGACGCTTCACCTTCTCTTTTGGCCGTTCTCCAAATACCCTAAGCATCTCGCCATAGGGTAGTGGAATTCGAACTACCCTCTCATGGCAAACGATTTCGGCCCTATGTCTAGACAACCAGTCCATTCCTATGATTACATTGAAACTTCCATGTCCAAACGGTATTAGGTCTATGTCAAAGGCATGTCCTTCTATTTCCAGTTTACAACCACGCATAACCTTATTAATCTCTACTAGTTGTCCGCTAGCTATTTCAATTTCATAACTGAAACCTAGACTACTGGGCTCTATGTCTAACAGAGGCATGAAGGTGGTGAAAACAAAGCTATAATCGGCACCAGAATCAAGTAGCATCGTAGCATAGATGTTTGGGTCTTAGCGAGCTTCCTCTGCTCCCATCATGAATGCTCTTCCACGTGCCGGATTGCCATTGTTCCTACGACCCTGACCTCCCTCAATAGCCAAAGTTTGATTTTGACGATTTCCTCCTTGTCCTGGTGCTCGATTCAACCTAAGGCATGCTGCCTTATAGTGATCAGTACCACCACACTCATAACATTCCCCACGAGCTGCTGTTGGGTTTCTGGCATTCAGTAGATTCACCATCTTGGGCCTCGCCCTATAATTCTTAGCAAAGTGCCCTAAGCGGTTGCACGCACGACAAGGCGTCTCGGGGTGATGGTGGAAATTGCAGTTTGTACATTTAGGTGTCGAACCCGTGTACTCTCTCCTAACTGGGTTGGTGATTGTGGCAAACACTTTTCCAGTCTTAGCTCTCTTATTGTCACCCTTGACATTTCATTCCTTACTCGACTTACCACCGTCTCCTCTTCTCTCACCAGTCCTCTTCAACGATCCATTCCTAACTGCCTCATCGATTAACACCCCAGCTTTTAGTATAGCATTCTAAAACGTAAGGGGCTTAGTTGCCGCCACCATCCATCGGATCTGTGAAGAAAGGTCATAGATGTACCTTTCAGTCCTTTTGGTCTCAGGGGTAACCAAGTGAGGGACTAACCTAGCAAGCTCATGAAATATGTCTGTGTATGTTGAATGACCAGCACCAACCATAGAGTGACTCTAGAACTCTGCTTCTAATCTCTGCATTTCGTTGCTTGGACAATACTCTCCTTTCATCAATGCCTTAAAATTTTCCCAAGTCATGCCCACTGCGACTTCACGACCTCTAGTCCTGACCTCGAAGTTCCACCATGTCAATGCTCTACCGGTTAGCGAACCAGCAGAGTACTTGACCTTCTAGTTGTCTCCACAACCACTGATATCTTGTACTGTCTCTATTTTCTCAACCCAGCGGATGTAAGCTACCGCACCACCCTTACCATCAAACTCCGTTGGCTTACATGCCACAAACTCTTTGTATGAATATACATTCCTACCGTTTCCTATGTTGACATTCCTATCATCTTCTTGAATGCTTTCGTTAGTGGCATTGTCGTTTCGGCTTCCGCTGATCCCTTGATTGCTGATGTGATCACCTACTTGAGCGACGATAGTAGGAAGTAGGCATTGCGACTGCTGAGCGATGACGGTGGAAAAGTCAGGGACTTCGTTGACACCTCCATTCGCCCCGTTACCTTGGCCACCTCCTCGGTCACCTTAATCACCAGTTCGTCTACCAACTCTGCCCATTTGCTCTCTAGTTCTTCCACCTCCTCTACCAGTCTATCCACCCGTCCTTCCACCTTGTGTTGCAGCAGTGCGTCGACTAACATTGCGTGTTGTCATTGTTGGAGTCATTATCTACACGAGCGAGGATATAGGTGAGCATTAGGTAGGAGGGGAAATTTCGTATATAGACGACCCTAATATACTATTGTTCAAATTACGGCCCTAACTGTCAACACCGATTTGAGTGAGCAGGATTACCAAGTCCGCATGGGTTGTGATGCATCTATAATTACGTTGGCCACCGTATTTATATATGCCTCCTTTCCTAGTTATACTTAGTATCTAGCTCACACAGCCAAATAATTGACTTATCTAAGACGATAGATGATAATTATGCGCAAAAGCAAGTATAAGCAGAAACCGCACATGTAGATCCTATTATGCAAGCTATATATGAAGGTTCCTAGGTTATAGTCTAGGCCAAACCACCTAGTTCTCTATAACTATTGGCTCTGATACCAATATGTCGCACCAAGTCTAAGGCAGAAACACGAGGCGTGACGGAGGGATTGATCGTCATAACACATGGTGTCAATATAGAGAATACTAAATGCATTAAAACAAAGTGCTACGACGTCCTCCGACAACAAATATGGAATTTGTACCAAGGCAAGTCGAATCACATTACATAGTCTAAAATTATTACAATTCAACTCTACAAAGTCAGAGTGATACATGTCTAAAGATCCAGAACATAACAGAAATAAAACTCCTAGAATGCAGTCTCCATAGAAAGAATCCTCAAGGGATGATCTTAGGTCTGCTAATAGGCATGCTAACCTGGTCTCAATGAACATTCGCTTCACCTGAAAATGATACTCGAAAAGGTCAACATAAAGTTGGTAAGCTCGTAGGTTTAGAGTATAAACCCAGTGCTGTGCCAGCATTTAAGTAGGATAATAGTGCATAACAAAAGCGAAGCGCAAGCAGTATAATTATCATTCCAACATTAGTCATAGAAATCATTTCATACTCTAACATTTCAATCAACCAACAATTCATTAGTAGGCCAAGTGCTTATAGTTCTCCAAACCAATCGCCTACCAGCTGGAGCTACACAGTCGGCTAAGTAGTTGTAATAAGTAATCCCAATAGCATGCATGAACATATACAACAATATTCACTTATGCAATTATAGGCACATAGCATTGTCCAAAAACGTAGAAGTAATTTAGCACATGAGTAAAACAGTTTGAAAAGAGATTTGAGTATCAATTTCCCCCAAGGAAAATTGTTTGAAAATAGGGCTACGAGAACTCACCTTTAGCAAGGATGAATAGTAGTTGAGAATAAGAGGGTCAAACAACAGCATACAACGCCTTTCAGGCATGGCCTAGCAATTTGTCCGACTCAGAAATATATTTGAAATGTGCATTAAAAGTTGATGCATAATAGTTTTGAAAACGTTTTGTATTACTGTTTTTAGTATTATTGGTTGTGTGGTGGTGGGTGATTTAGTCTATGTGGAAAACTAGAAGGGGGGTTAAATAGTTTACTGCTTTTTAATTTAATGTTTATGTTTGTTTATAAAAACTTATATTCGATTTTTTGTGAATTCAATACTTTCACAATATGAATAATATAAATAATTAAGAACAAATAAAGAAATAAGAGATAAGAGTTAGAAAGATCAAACCACAACACAAGGATTTTTAGTGGTTCGGTTACGAAGCACCTCTTCCCCCTACTCCATTCCTCGAGCACCTAACTCGAGAGTTTTCTTCACTATGTCAACAAACTCCCTTATGGAGGAGAAAACCGTACACAACTTTCGCTTATATCAATTTCCAACACTAAGCTAGATGTCGAGTTCTAATCTTAGCTAGAACCAATCTATCACGACTTCACAACTTCTTCACTACTTTCACGACTTCACAACACAACTTCACAACTACACAACTTCTTCACACCTTAGTTTTCTTCACACCACTACTTCACTACTTCACTTCTACTTTCACACCTAACTATCACAACTTGGATGAATCACTAGATTCAACTATACTTACAACAATCACAAAGATTTATCTACTACACAACTTTACAAGATTTACAAATGATTTACAAATTGTGATATGGATGCAACAAGATTGCAATACACACTTGAGGTGTAATACTTCTTCACTTGATGATGGAAGTATTCTTCTCTTGCACTTGAGGAATTGAGCTTGGATCACTTGGAAACAAAGCTTTATGATTAAATGATCAAAGGATTTTAATGAGATGTGTGGGCTGTTTTTTATCAGAAAGAATGAGTGCAAAAGGTGAGAAAATAGTAGGGAAAAGTCTAGTATTTATAGGACAATCTGGAGGAGCGTCTACCTATGGGCGGTCCCCTTAAATAGGTGGGCGGTCCCCTTAATTTTAAGGGGGCCGCCCGTGTATTTAAGGGGGCCGCCCTAGACTGGGCGCTCCCCAGTTTGTCCTTTTGTGTAGGGAGAATTTTCTAGAACTTTCTAGCCGTTTTAGGTCCGAAAATTTGAATTTCAAAATGTTTATTTTGAATAAAACATTTCTTTTAATTGTAGAAAATGTTTTGTAATGTTTATAAAAATGTTTACAACATAAAATGCATTAAGCATTTATTTATTCATACTTTTGATCATAAAATGCATTAAGCATTTATTTATTCATATATTTAAGTGATATAATTTTCAAAATAAAAATTTACTACTAATTACTTGTTTACGTTTAATTTTACATTGAACGTTTTTATATTTTGTGATTATCAAAACGTAAAGATGTGAAAAATATTAATAATGTTTTTAGGCATTATTTCTATCAACAATCTCCCCTTTTTTGATGATTACAAAATTTAAACTAATTAAATGTAAAATTATTTTTAAACAAGTATTTAGTGAGTTTTAAGTCATTTCTCTTTCTTTTTGTAGAATCAAAAAACCTGCATCGTCCAGAATTGCTAGTAAAATCGACGGAATAAATGCTCCCCCTTGATGTGTGTTCCCCCTCATTCGAGGGCACCAAGGAATCGAGCTATGGTTTATTAGCTACAAAAACGAGTTAAAACAATACAAATATTTCTAACATGTAGCAAGTGAGGAAAAATACGGCATAATGATAATACAACCAACAATAATCATCCATTTAACATAAAATAATGTGTGAACCACACTCATGCATACAAAATAAATAACATGCTAACATACATGAAATTTTTAAACTACAAAAAGTCCTATAAATAGTACAGCTCCATAGGACTTGCTTGCAAAATGGTGGATGGACAATTATTTGAGAAACTAAACATATAGTATGTTTAGTTTGGGGAAGATGGTGGAGGTGGTGGGATGATGGTTGTTGGTGGTTGTGAGAGCATATGTTCAATATATGAAAACATATATTGAAGTTCATCCCTTAACCTAAAAATGAGGGTTCGGTTGTGGACACAACAAAGGCATGAATCATCATGCGCTTCGAGTAAATTCCAATGGATGGGATGCCCAATGATGGGTGGAGAAAGTGATGGTAAGTTGTGATGAACATTAAGTGGAGTAATGGGTAAGAGTGAGAGGGTTATTTCCATTAAGTTGGGTTCTTGAGTTGGAGGTGGTGGAGGAACTCTAGGAGGAGGTGACAATGGAGGGTTTAGGTAGCCATTTGTGGAAGGAGATGATGTAAGAGTTGGTGATTTTAGTGTGTAGTCAATTGAAAAGGATGATGTGTATTTGGTGGATGGAGTTTTAGAGGGTACATTTGGAGCACTAGGAGATGATTCTTGAAGCTTGGGTGATGGGGTTATAGTGTCTTCATTTGTCAAGTCAATGAAGAGTTGTTTTGGTGGTATGATGGTGATTTTTAGTTTCTTTGATGGTTGAATATCATCTTTGTGTTCTTCACTTGCTCAAAAGCGGAAATGAACAAATGAAAGACACGATATTGTGATGACTCAACAACACTTTGAAGATTTAATATCTTCTTTGTGTTCTTCACTTGTTAAACAGTGGAAATGATTTGATGAGACGCATTTCATTACGAAATTCATTTGCATTTGACAACATAGGCACACATGCTTATGAGTGTCGAGATATAAGGATGAGACGCATTTCATTACGAAATTCACTTGTGGGGAATGGTTACATGGTGAATCTTCTTGTGAAAGTGACAGGTGGATGAATCGAGGTTGATAGTAGTAAGGATGATTTGGTTTTTCATTTCACTTTTGGTGATTTGGGGATGTACTAGAACTAGTGATCACTAACAAGAGTGAATAAAAGTTATGAGGTTTGAGTGTATGGTAGAAGTGTATCTTGTGGTTTCTAGTGAATAAGAATCACCTATGTGAGTTCTTGAGAGTGTTTGGTTAAAGGATATATGTGAAGATGTGTGTTTTCCCTTCCTTTCTAATTCGTGCTCATCCGGACATAAATTGTGGAATAAAAAGAATAAATGAAGAGAAATAAAGACGGAAGCGATGAGCTTGACAATGTCATGACGGATGACGGTTAGCATACGATGAACTTCATCCGCGAAGTTATGTAGCTCTTCTCGACCACCTAAAATACGGGGACGGCGTGGGGGAAAGAAAGTCATCCCCCTTAAAGAAGATAGAGGGGGGGGTGGGGGGGGGGTCACCCGTATGACTATAGGGGCCGCCCTCTGCACGGTTTTTCAAATTATTTCACAAGAAACATGATTATATCTCAGAATATATTTAAAAGGTAACTTCTTTTGTGGTGGTTTATAACCAAGCCATCCCCTATTGAGTTTTAAAGCACATAAAATAAAAAATAACATGATAATAAACACATAAAATCAGAAACCAAAGTTCGCAGTAAGTGTTGATTAAAAAAACCACCACACAAGGTTTAAATCAACCTAGCAAACAAGTAATCTAAAGATAACCAACCAAAAAAACCAAGTGCCTTCTGAAGTAAACAGATATTCACCACACAAGTTGTTAGAAAACATCCACATAATCAAGTTAAAAATTGTCTTAAACCACATGTAGCTATCTAGGCATAAATTAAAAACAACCCATAAAAACACCACCTCTGTTTAAAAACCACTCAAAAAGGGTGGCCTAAGTGGCAAAAGGGATTTAAGTGGACTCTCACTTCACTCTAAAAATGTGTGAGGAGTCTCAAGTTACAATTCCACTCTCCTGCTCGGTGCACACAGAGTTTGTGACTATCACTCTAAAATGTGTGAGGTCTCAAGTTCAATTCCTGCTAGGTGCAAACAACCTTGAGTGGCCACACCAACCTCCTGAAAAGGAAGAGCTTTACCTGGTTTGAGTCTGTGTGGCGGTGGGTTCAAGCCTCGTGGATTATTCGGCCAATGTGTCGAAAACCATGGTTACCTAAAAAAAGAAGCTATCTAGCTAATTTCTCTCATATGTCTTCACTTCTTCTTCTTGCTAAACACTCCTTTTAGTGCCTTTTCAAATGATTTGAACCCTCCGCCCATCTCCTCATGCATTCGTTGCGTTTGGTTAAGCAAGGTGGTTTGTCGTGCAATGAGAGTTTCATTGGTTTGTTCGAAAGAGGAAGGCATTTGGTAGTTTTGGTAGTCGAGTGGATGAAGAAAGTTAAGATAGTTGGTAGGAGATGGAGTACTTGCTCGAGAAGTTTCGACATCATCATCATCATCATCATCGTGTTGATGAGATGACGTGCCTTGATGATGAGAGGATGAAGAAGAGACGGAACGACGTGCCTTGCCACGATCACTTCGAGGTCGTCGAGTTTGTCTTAGGGCAAGAGGACGCATGACTCGCTCAACAATGTCATAGGTGCCATTGTCAAGATGAGGATACGTTTCCATGACGTATCGATAAAGACGAGTTAAAAACATGCCATATGGAAGATTTGCAGTTGGAGTACCTTTGGCACATTCGATTCTTTTGACAAAGAAATAAGTAAGATTGTATTGTTCTTCGGCAACAACACAATACAACATGTGAGCAAGACAAGCGGGGAGACGGTCCCGATGTCCTCCTAGTCCGAACACATTCTCTCGAATGAGTTCTTCCCATTGCTTCATGTCGGGGCTTAGTTCTTTGGTGAGAATTTGATTTGGATTGAGAGCGACTGTTTGACTTTTAATGGTACGGTCTACCACGACACGTTCCAATTCAAGAAGTCGACGAATGTCGTCGGGAGTAGGAAGATCGGTGCAATATGGTCCCTCGGTTTCTTGAGAATATTCAAGAGATGCATGGTCCCACTTTTTTTGTAAAAACGGCTTAACCATTGTATGGAATTTTGAGGATTTGACCGAATTGAGCGAGAGTAAGAGTTATGAATTCGTGTTGAATCATAAAAGAGATGACAAGATAGCCATATTCATCGGTTTGTACCATGACTTGACTATAGAAGTCTAGAATAAATCTTGAAACAATCGGTTTGTTGATTTGAAAGAGACAATTGAAGTGAATGTTAGTAAAGAGACGCTCGATATTGTTGGATTTGTAGTAGACTTGATCAACAACATGACCTTCGTGAATGTTACGGTTTTCAATAGGTTTGTAGAATTGGGCAATAGTAGGGGAGATGCAGGGAATTTTGGATACTTTTGGGATGTAGGATTTAGTGAGAGATATATCGGTGGTAGTAGCTTTCGGCATTTTTGTCACCTAAACAAGTCAACAACAATGTCAAAAAAAATGCAAAAATAAAAAGAGTATGTAAGAAAAATACTATATGTGGAACCAAAATTACTTCGACTCTAAAAAATAAAAACCTAAGAAGTAATTTTTATGTTCCTTAGTTTATTTTTAACTCAACTTTAAGTATTGACAAATGTATACATTAGATTGTATATTTCGTCAATTCATGTGAGTTTGTTTGCAATTGGCTTATCACTAGTAAAGTACTTATTTTGACTCAAAAATTCTTATTAATTCATGATAAGCCAAACGCTCCCTTATGGGTAGAAATCTTGTCCAATATGTCAAAATATATATGAATTATATATTTTGATGACTCACACTAGTTTGTTATGTGTTTATATACGTGATAAAAATGTAGTGATGGCCATCTCGACTCTAAACAATCATCCTAGGAGATGAACCAAACACTCCTTTATTTTTATAAAATTTTACTCATTGATTTGAAATATATATATATGTTTGGATAATCAATACTTGATTATTTTTAACATGTTTTGGCATTAATCAACAATGTGTAAGTTTTAAAAATACATATATGCAAAAATTCGGCCATATGTTCATAAGTATACATGTTCTTAAAATTTTGACTCAATAAGTGTTTTGATTCAATCCTATCAAGGTTGTAGTGTTCCTATGACTATGGGAATCATTATAGTTATGGAAATCCTAGACTAAATCAAGAAATATAACAATAATGAAAAACCCCCAATTTTGATTAAGAACAAAATTGGATGAAATCAAACAAAAAGAAGGTTGAAAAACTTACAAGAAATGTTGTTGATTGACTTGTTAGTGAAAGCCCTTTGCGAATTTTGGTTAATTGGAAGATTTGAGGTTTTGATTTTGATGGCAATGGTGATGGTATTTTCGTCACAGCAGGTAGGAGAAGAGGGAAGAGAGAAAAGTGATGTTTGGTATAAAATTCGACTGTAAGGGGGTGTTTGGTTTCGCAGATAGGCGGTCCCCTTAATTAATTAAGGGGGCCACCCTTTTTACACGGCCGGTCCCCTTAATTTTAAGGGGGCCGCCACCTGAAAAAAAAATTCTTCGATTTTTGTTTTTGGCTTGTTTCTTGTGACATGATATTGATGATTTTAATTTCTTAGACTATCATCGGGAGATAATCAGGATGTCTAATTATCATAAGATGATTTGTGTATAGACTTCTTGCAACATGATGAATTAATTTCTTTAGAACGAAAAAATTAATTGATACGTTTTGAAATGCGAAAGAGTAGATATTGTGGAGGATTAGAGATTGAAATAGAGTTAAGACTTCAACAAGGCGATTTTGATAGACGTAGTTGAGGCGAGCGTCGAGGTGGAAGGGAGTTTGTTTCATCCATAGTGGTTTAAGACTTTTCCGATGCAAAACTAATCCTACTTCTATGTTAATTATTATCCACTAACTCATTTTTCTTCGTCTACGTGAGTTCGTGGCCATAGAAGATTTCCATTTTATAGTGGTTCATGGATAATCCATGTGAAAGAATGGTTCCTAATGAACAAATTCTTTTAAAAACTAGAAAGCCAACAAATGGCATTTCTAGTGACTACCATATTTTCTAATATCACTAATACTAAGTATATCATATACCAATCTATTATTTCGCATATTAGAGAGTGGCGTTCATTAGCCTTCAAGAGGGACATTACTTTATAAAATCTTCAAGGTAGCAAGTTTAGATGAGGATTTATGGAAATCCTCTATGAGTCTTCATTTGTTTACGAAAGCCAAGGATGCTTATAGATGATTAACCTCAGAAGATATAATGATTTAGACATTTGGTCCCCATCGTTTCATGGGTCGAATAGTGATTGTTCCGTACATGTTTTGCATTGATTCGGGCGGGAACACATATGACACGGTGAACATCTTCCACATTGAGTAAAGCTTGGTTGATGTGGATGATTCCACATTGTGTGATTAGTGTTAGAGTAATTTGGTCTACCTTGGTCTCTCCTAGGTTGAGGTGTTTTGGAACGAGGATGAGAGTTTTCCTTTCTTCTCGGAGGAGGTGTTTTAGACCTCATTGTGGGTTTAGTAAATCCGACTCTGGGTTTTAAGGAAGGTTTGTAAAAACGTTTTACCTCATCATCACTTGCAATAGGAATTTTAGTATTGTTTATAAGTATAAATTTTGGTTTTGAGTTTGGGTTTGATTCTATTATCATTTTTTCTTCGACTCGAACCTTCTTCGGCTCTTACCAAAATTTACTTGTTTGGTTTCGCTAGGTGACCCTTTGGTAAAATTAAATCCTAAACCGGATTTATCTCCGGAAGGTTTTTGAGAACTTATTATTTTCTTAAGTGAGTGACTACTATCATTAAATTGATTTAGCCTAGATATTTCTTTTCTAAGCTTCTCATTTTCAAACTTAAGGTCTTGACATAATTTGCATTCTTCATTTACTTCCTTACCTTTTTCTAACCTAGATAATTTATCTTTTAATTCTAGTGCTTCATTCTTTTAGCTTGTTTTATAGTTTTATTTTTAGCCATGACTTTTAGTCCTATTTTGCATAGTCTCCTATATTCACTATCTAAGTCATTTTCATCTAATGATGATTGGTCATCACTAAAGTATTCGGTTTCAAAAAATACCTGACTGGAAGCTTTAGCCATAAGACACTTTTCGTCCTTTGTCCTTTCTCCTTACTTAATCTTTGTTTTTGCTATCACTCCACCCCTAGTTACCTTCAACAAACGCCTTTTGATTTTGATATTTTAATAGTTTCGGACATTCTCCAATGAGATGATTTGGATCTTCACACTTAAAGCACTTTCTTTCGCTTTTCCCATTTTTGTCATCCTTATTTCTTTGGAATAATTTTCTTTCGTCATGTGGTTAGTCTTATGAATCGTTCCTCGTCTTTTGTAAGGGAATTCTTTTGAAGTCTCTTTGACGGCCATGGGAGTATTTTCATCTTTCAACTAACGGAGGTTGAGCTATCATCATCACTAGATTCCTTTCTAGTTTTCAAGGCGATAGATCTACTTTGTTCTCTTTTGCTTTTGACGGTTTCGGAATCTTTCTTAATTACTTCTTCATAAACCTTTAAATTTCCAATGAGTTCGTCAAGTGATAGAGTTGTTAGATTCTTTGATTCTTCAATCGCCATGACTTTTGTGCGCCATTTAGGATGTATTGCCCTAAGAAATTTCCTAATACAATTCTTGCTAGAAAAACCTTCATTAGTGCTTTCTAGACTAGTAATATTGTGTTAATTTACGCAAAATGCGTTTTTTATAGGTTCCTCTTCCTGAATCATGAATTGTTTCATATTGTTGAAATGGAGATCTATTTTGTTTGCGTTTGTCTTGATTATTACTGAGAGTGATTAACAAGTTATCCCGAATTTCTTTGCGGTTTGACACATAAAAAATTTTTCATCGTTTTGTTTTTTCCATTTTAGCTTCATTATTTTAGGCATTGGTATCTTTTTTAGATCATCGTTTTGGTTTATGAAAAGGTTACAATTTCCTCCTTTTTAGTTTCGGGATTATTTTGAATAGGAGAAGGAAAATCACATCGGTTATAACATGCCAAGATTAGATCTTTTGATTCACTTAATTCGAAATCTATTTTTCTAATAAAGAAAATCCATACTTTCAAATATGGTGGTCTTTGCATTTGGTTGCCCCCTTCTAAATATTTTTCCAATTCCATAGATCGATTCAAGTTTTAAAATACAATTTATTTTAAAAATCTTGTTTGACGTGGCTCTTGATACCAATTGTGGAAAACTAGAAGGGGGGTTGAATAGTTTACCGCTTTTTAATTTAATGTTTATGTTTGTTTATAAAAACTTAGATTCGACTTTTTGTGAATTCAATACTTGCACAATATGAATAATATAAATAAGTAAGAACAAATAAAGAAATAAGAGATAAGAGTTAGAAAGATCAAACCACAACACAAGGATTTATAGTGGTTCGGTTACGAAGCACCTCTTCGCCCTACTCCACTCCTCGAGCACCTAACTTGAGAGTTTTCTTCACTATGTCAACAAACTCCCTTATGGCGGAGAAAACCGTACACAACTTTCGCTTATATCAATTTCTGACACTAAGCTAGATATCGTGAGTTCAAATCTTAGCTAGACCTAATCTATCATGAATTCTCATACTTCTATTCTTCACTACTTTTTTGACTTCACAACACAACTTCACAATTACACAACTTCTTCACGCCTTAGTATTCTTCACTACACTACTTCAGTACTTCACTTCTACTTTCACACCTAACTATCACAACTTGGATGAATCACTAAAATTCAACTATACTTACAAATCACCAAGATCTATCTACTACACAACTTTACAAGATATACAAATGATTTACAAGTTATGATATGGATGTAATAAGATTGCAACAACACACAAAGGTGTAATACTTCTTCACTTGATGGTAGGAAGTATTCTTCTCTTGCACTTGAGAAATTGAGCTTGGATCACTTGGAAACAAAGCTTTATGATTAAATGATCAAAGGATTTTAATGAGATGTGTGGGTTGTTTTTTATCAGAAAGAATGAGTGCAAAATGTGAGAAAATAGTAGGGAATAGTCCAGTATTTATAGGACATTCTGGAGGAGCGTCTACCTATGGGCGGTCCCCTTAAATAGGTGGGCGGTCCCCTTAAAGATAAGGGGGCCGCCCGTGTATTTAAGGGGGCCGCCCTAGACTAGGCGCTCCCCAGTTTGTCCTTTTGTGTAGGGAGAATTTTCTGGAACTTTCTAGCCGTTTTAGGTCCGAAAATTTGAATTTTAAAATATTTATTTTGAATAAAACATTTCTTTTAATTGTAGAAAATGTTTTGTAATGTTTATAAAAATGTTTACAACATTTTATAAAAGTGTGAGGTTGAATAAAAATTTCCTTTGATCATAAAATGCATTAAGCATTTATTTATTCATACATTTAAGTGATATAATTTTCGAAATGAAAATTTACTACTAATTACTTGTTTACGTTTAATTTTACATTGAACGTTTTTATATTTTGTGATTATCAAAACGTAAAGATGTGAAAAATATTAATAATGTTTTTAGGCATTATTTCTATCAACATATTCCAAGAATATTCTTAACTTGGAGAGAAATGGTGGATGTTATGGGAGGAAGATTTGAAATTTGAATTTCAAATTGGTTAAGCACATGTTGGATTAGAGGAAGAGATAAGGATGGGTTGTGTATGAGTTGGCATGAGGTGATGTTGATGTGATGGAAAGGTCCCTCTTGATCATGTTTGAAATGAAGGGTAGAGTTGAGATGGTGAAGAGGTAAGTTGGATAGGTGAAGTGGCATGATCAAGGGTGGATAGAGAGTGTGTTTGTTTAGAGTGAGAAGTGTGTTTATTTGTGTGTTTGATTTCAATCCAAGGGAGGAGAAGAGAGTGAGGTAAGATGGATTAATGAAGTTGTATGATCAAGGGTTAAGATGAAAGAGTGTGTGTGTGTATGTAGTGTGAAATTTAAATTGGTTTGTGAAGAAGAAGGTGAATAGGAGATATGTGGTGGAGAATGTTTTGATGTGATGTGGAGGAGCCTATGTTGGAATGTTGGGGGACAAGAAGTACACAAGGTACAATGGTGTAAGAGAATGTGATTTGTCCCATGTGGGTATTATTTAGGGAAGGTTTGAGTGAAGAAGAGTTTAGGCTTGGAGATGGTTTGAAGATGAGAAGTATGAAGATGATGATGATTAGAGTGAAATCAAAGGACTTGTTTGGGTTTATAATCACATAGCCAATAAGAAAGAAAAGAGTGGGCATATGTGATTAATGGGATGGTTTAAGAAAGGAGTGTTTAGAGTGTATGAAGGATATAATCATTTGTTAGGTAAGAAGTGTGAGAGTTTGTAAGACATCTTGTACATGTGAGGATTACATGTGTGAGTTTGTTAAACATTTATAGGTAAGGAGTTGAGAAACTCAAAGCATGATTAACCTCCAAATACCTCAAACTCAATTAGTCACTTGGATTTAATCCATGATAATCAACAATTGATTTGATCACTAATCATCTTGATGTAAACAAGCTAAGTGCTTTACATCTCAAGTAAAGCATATCCCATAACGGGAAATGATGGGTTTACGCAAAGTGACCTTTGACTTAGTTTGACCAATAAGGGAGTAAAACCTGTTACGTGACTAGGAACAACGTAAATCCAGATTAAGGTCAAATGACTACTTTCGTTTGATTGTATGTTGAAAGTAAGTTCATACTAGGTTTAGAAAGAAGTTTCGGCCTTGGCTAGAGGCGTTTAATAAAATATTTGAGTTGACGTTTTGTTGAAAAATGGGAGGATTCGTATTTGCTCCTATAAGTTTAAACCTCATTTGAAGTGTTCCCAAATGCTCAAGTATCATATATATATACCTTTATTAAAGTTTCCACATGTGTCGGGTAAGAGGAAAGCCGACAAAAGTGAATCCGTAAAAACGGATACCGCAGGTGGCGCGTTGGCCACGTGCTGACGCGTGCCCTACACGCCAGATGCAAAAATCCGTTTTTACGGATTTTGGCTATCGTTTGTTTTTTTACGTTTTGCGAACTTTTATTTGTCATCATTAGAACATAAAGGAGATCCATTCAATATTACACCAACAATCTTCCCCTTTGTGATGATGACAAATAAAATTTCGGAAAGCAAATAAAATTACAAACATAGCGAAGATGAAGACCGTCGTTGATGTAGTTTGCGTCTTGATCTTGGCCTTGTAATTTGGTGAAACTTGAACATTGTCTTCACCTCATGAGCCTTATATAGCTTTTCTACTACCATGTACGCTATAGCTCTTTGCTTCTGTAATTGCTAGCTATACTAGCTTTCTCCCCCGATCCATAAGCATCTTGCTCTTTGCTTTCCTTCTCCCTCTTTCGTCGAATCAAAAAGGCAGGATCTCGGTCTTTCATGTGAAGGTTGATATCGTTGTAGAAGTAGAAAGTAGATACCATGTACACGTGCTCCCCCTAGATCGTTGCTCCCCCTTGTTCGAAGGCGGGGATCCATGGGTCAAGAGCATTACCTTCGAGGTGTTCTTGGCTACAACTAGCAACAAGTAAACACAAAACAATACAAGCAACAAACGTATACACATGTGCAAGTCCAACATGAGTTAGCTTACTATTTAGAGACTTCAATATCAATACGAGTAAATAGACATGCAAAGCAAAACAGATGAACATACATAAATCAATGCATAGCATAGAATAAGGTCTAATTATTACAAACCCAAGTTCAAAGTTGAATTAAGTTCAAAGGTGTTAATACAAATAATGTCTAAAAACGTTATTTATATTTTTTGACCTCTCAATGTTTTGATAATAACAAAATGTAAAAACGTTTACGATAAAAATAAACGTTTACAAATTATTAATCGTAAAATTCTATTTCTAAGATTAGTGATCACTTAAGGTATGTACAAACAAATCATTAAGCATGATTAGTGATCAAGAAATATTTTTTCTTAACCATTACATTTTCACAAAAGTATTTTTACAAAATAAATATACAAATATACTTTTTAATTAAAAGAAAAGTTTTATTTAAAACATAAATTTGAAATTCAAATTTCCCCCCCAAAATGGAAGCTTCCATACCAGATACAACCTTCCCCACAAAAAGACAAAAATAAGAGCGGAGTCTAGTGGCGGCCCCCTTATATGTCTGGCGGCCCCCAGATATATCTGGGACCGCCAGGATCGCCGCTAGCTAGCCGTTGGAAATCCTGTCTATAAATATTGCACTATTTCTGGCAGAAAAACACACCTCCTCTTTGCACGAATTTTTCCAGTCTTCTTTCTCTCTCTAAAAACCTTCTTTCTCTCACTAAATCTCTTGATCACTAACATTGTTTGATCTTGTTTCAAGTGATCTA
>BQNB010103473.1:0-24029 GCA_026074375.1 Tanacetum coccineum | reverse complement strand
TCCACGTCTTTCACAATTTGGAGCTCATGACTCCATGGTTACTATGATATGATTTGTTTGGGCTTGGTAATTGGACTTGATTCGATTTTCTGATTCATCTTACCTTACACTATGAATTGACTTCTGATTTGTCTTACCTTATATTTGTATTCCTTTGATCATGTCTTGTGATATCCTTTGTACCTTGTATCGTATCCTTTGATTTCCGTTATCTTTTGCATTCGATTATATATATCTGTTCACTGGGCTTTGTAAGCTCAGCCACACTTTCTTTTCCTGCGGCAGGTATCTAAGCTAGGAGCTGGGGTTGCTTTCAGGCTATGAGTGCTGAGTGTGGACTTACCCTAGAGATCTTAGTTTTGATATATGAATTGTTTCTTTTCAAGACATTCGTTATTTCAGTTATTTCGTTTGGATATGTCTGTCCTTTGAGAACTTATGTACCTTAAGTCATGTTGACTTATTATCCTTTGGTTATTTATTTAAGACTTCCGTTGTTTATGCTTGTGTTATGATTATGTATGCTTTTGATGTCACACCATATTTGTAATACTTCTACCCTTTTGGGTCGGGGCGTTACATCTATATAAACAAAAATTAAATTCCTTTCTCAAACATTTAATTGAGCTTCAATAGATGAAAAAGAAACAATTTCTGATATAATATAAGACAATACGGGCAAGGCTTAATCCGTTTGAGATCTTAGCATTTGTGACCTTGGTTGGACTCTCTCAAAGCTAGTAAATGTTTTATCTTTATTTCCTTATATTTTATTTTTATTATAAAAAAGGTAGGCATATTATCAGAAAAGCTGGGTTTGCTGGCTTTGTTTTTGGAGGAGATTCTTTTGTGTTTGGGATTATGGTCATTCTCTCCGCGAACATCTATGAAAAATTTATTCAAAATCATATACAATATTTTCATGTCACATTATTCCTCTGCCCGCTAGGGGTCATGATCAGTCTCTTCCATTTCGCGAACGACGAGAAGGACGCTAATGAAACCCGAGAAAGTTATTCAACTTCTGCCGAGTGTCATTAGCATCCTTGTTGTCGTTCTCGAAATTAAAGTGACCGGTCATGACCCCTAGCGGGCAGAGGATTAATGTGACATGAAAATATTGCATATGCTTTTGAATAAAATTTCCACTGAAGTTCTTAGAGAGAATGGCCATAATCCTAAACACAAAAGAAGCTCCTCCTAAAACCAAGCCAACAAACCCAACTTTTTCGATAGTAATCCTTGAACCTTTTTTATAATAAAAATAAAATATTAAGGGAAAGAAGATAAAACATTAACTAGCTTTGGAGAGTCCAATCAATGTCACAAATGCTAATATCTCAAACGGATTAAGCCCTTCCCGTATTATTAGTATTATTATTTATTTTTTATTTATTTATTTATTATTTATTTTTTTTAAATAATTAAAAAAATATATTACTATTATTAACACAAATATATAAAAACGTAACGTAACATATGAATCACCGAAACGAAAACCGAAATCTTTTTTGCGGTCAACTCGAAAACCGAACTGAACCGAAAATCGAAATTAAAAAATAATTACATAGGTATTTATATATATATATATATATATATATATATATAGGGGACCACTCTTTGCAGAACTATTTTTTTGTACAAAACCTACAAAACCACTTTAGGCCAATAGGAATTTAGTATATTATTAAATGTTTTTCTTAAATCAAAAGGGTATAATAGTCAAAATACATGCTAATTTTTCTTTTTGAATTTTTTAATTTAAAAAACATTTTTTTATTTCTTTAATTTTCAGAATTAATTTTTGTATACATGTTTTTCAAAAATTAAGGTGCATATATGCATAAATATTTTTAAAATTTATACTTTTTTCAGTATACATATTTTTAAAAAAACACTTGCACCTTAATTTTTTATCTTTGAAATTTATAACCAAAAACATAAACATATACATGTAAACTCTAAATTTATAACAAATCAAAAACCTAAATACAATACACAAATTTTGATATCAAATGAAATACAATTCAATTACAATATAGATGTGCAAGAGATTAAAAACATATGTGCACGCTTCAAGAACATATATGCATGGCTTTATGAACAATTGTGCACGTCACTAAAAACATGTGTGCCCTCTTCCAACAACATATGTGCACTCTTCACTTTCTAATCAAATTCGTTATAACATATGGGTACACTTTCAAGAACATAACGTTGCGTTTTCTAGTGAAATTCATTAGAACATATATGCACCTCTTCCAAAAACATATATGCACGCCTCACGAACATATGTGCACGAATTCTAAAATCACAAGTGCATTTGTTGATCATTTTTATTACATGTCGTGTTTCTTATGATTAAGCCATCCCTACTTGATTAAAACTGCAAGAATACAAACATACATGTATTAGGATAACTGATTTCAACAATCAAGCAATTAATAATTAATAAAGCATATATATGGACGAAGTACCGAACTTGGGTCTGCTTAGATTCTTACAACACAACCAATGCACCACATGGTCAATTTATCAAACCTTTGATAACATTAATATCTATACATGTTTCAAAAATAAATAATACGAATCAATAAGAAATAATTACAAAGTCAGCATCAAAAACACAAAACAAGCTAAATTTATAACACCTCGTATTTTAGGTCATTGTATGACATTATGTAATTCACAATTTATTTTTAGGGTTTTACGCGTTTACTCTTAAACCGTAAACGTTAAGTTAAATCGCGTAAACTGAAAATGATCATTCAATGTAAACGGGCATTAAACAATTAAATGTTTACATCAAGCAAGTGTTATATGATTATTATGAGGATAATTAATAACTTTGTTCATCTTATTTTTATTGGCTACGTAAAATGCTTACGTTTCGCGATAAAATGCGTTTAGGCATTCCCGGAAGTTCCAAAACCTAACTACGCCTAAACGAATACCCACGATTATACCCAATACCCAAAATAATAAATATAACATCACATATATGTATATTATGCCGAAATTTTGATGATAGGACCAAGACTTTTCAACTTGCATAATATCTAGATATTTAAGAAATATCTAGGAAACAAACTCTTACACCATAATCAACTTGACTTCTTAACCTTGTGCTAGGGTTAGAAAGTAACCATGGTTAGGTTATTAAGATATTTTCACTATATATATCAAGCATGTACTCTTCCTTTCATAGATACTTAACAATAAATCACAAAAACTCTCTTCCTCTTCCTCTCCTAACCCACGGCTCAATAAGCTCACTTAAGCAAATCATACAAATTTTTTATACAATCCATACAACCCTTTACACATCAATCCTAAGGTATACTAAAGTGTTTTCAAGCCTTGGATCATCATTTGCAAGTATTAAGGAAGAAAAGGAAAGATTAGGGTTTCAAACCTAATCTAGGGTTTATAAGCTTGTAAGCTTTGGTTTTGAATCTAAAAACGAATTTAGAACTTGTTTATCATCTCATACATCATCTCTAAGGTCTTCTTAATTCCTTTATACTTTTATTTCTTATGATTTTATGTGTTATATGTTAATTGTGGCTATAATCACCACTAAGGAGACATTAAATGATGTAAAATGAATATTATTTATGATATGATTTTATTCACTTATTCTATGTCATATGGTCAATGAACTATCATGAAAAAGTGAAAGTAAAGAGTATAGATTAACATATGGATTAAGTAAAACATGTTTTAAGTGAAAATTTGGTTTTAATGTTATTTTATTTGGGGGGGGTGTGGTGTGTGTGTGTTGTGTTGTGTGTGGGGTTTTTTTCTTAATATAATTACAAATGAAAGTAATGAAATAAATTGTTAAAACTTGTTACAATGACTTTACAAGGACTATGGATGATCATGGACATTAATATAAGTATCACATATGTTACATATAGTTATTAGGTAATTTAATAAACTACTAAATTAAAAAAGACTTAAAACAAGTTTTAAACACATTTTGAAAATAATACTTAAGGCTGTTTTAATCGAAAATTAACATAAATAGTATTATGATTTTTAATAAATACTACATTCACAAGTGATCGCGGGTCATAAAGAACTCGAAAAACCGATTAATAACGAAGAAGATACGCCATTTACAAGTTTACAATAGTTAATACTTTTATAAAACTATTTTTATAAATTATACTATTCATTAACAGCAACTTTACATTTATAAAAACATCTAATATCTGATATAACCTTTTAATTACCGAAGATCGACTCGAAAGAATCGCTAAAAACGGGAACTATAACGAATATACAAAGACATTTTCGATATTAAAGTTTATAAAACGTAATTTTAAAACTATGAACAGTAAAATAGCGATCAAACATCGGACCCAACTTTATAAAATATAATACCTCTTTTAATAACAAAGACGTACTCGAAGGAATCACTAAAATCGGGATTAAAACGAATAAGTTATTACGATTACAAGTTTACGCTAATTAAAGACTAAAAACGACAAACGAGCTGTCGTGAACAGTAAAATCACTATTCATCGCAGAATATCAAAAACATGAAAATGTAATATTTTGATCGCTCGCCATACTACGAAGACGTGGACGTAAGAAACGCGAGCAACGGGTTTAAAACGACCAAATTAGGTCCATTTTTTACGAAAAAGTATATTGTATAAACTTTTTCACTATTATAAATAATATTTTACTATAATGATTATCGTGGAATATGCTATTTAGAATAGTGAGTGGTTAACAAAGTGCTATAAAACTAGGGAGTTTCATAATGAGGCCTCTTCGGATGGCGTATCGACGAGTTGTTGGATTTACGATTTAAAGTGTACCTAAAACCCGCGTACGACATGTCATGAAACCTCATTAATTATGATAGCCTGAACATAGTACAGGAAATAAAAACTATAAGATTATATTCCAAGTATTAATTAAAGTACTACAGTACTTTTATACGACCTTAATATTAAATAGGTTGCACCTAAACGTGTGAGTGACATTTATCTGAGATTATTTGTGGACTATCAGTACTCAAGGTGAGTATCATAGCCCACTTTTATAGTTTTTTACTGATTCACTATTATTCGGGTGAGAACATGCTTTGTTATCATAAATTAGGACGCAGTGTTTTAAATATATTGATTAAGTGTTTGCCCTAAGTAGCGATAACCCATCCCTGAGCCCATTTTCATAATTTGTCAATTGCATAGATGTAGTTGTTAATTGCATTATGTTGAGCGCGAATGAATAAATAGATCTATTAGGGATTAACCTCCCCGTTTGGGTGATTAGCACGTCACTAAAAACATGTGTGCCCTATTCCAACAACATATGTGCACTCTTCACTTTCTAATCAAATTCGTTAGAACATATGGGTACACTTTCAAGAACATAACGTTGCGTTTTCTAGTGAAATTCATTAGAACATATATGCACCTCTTCCAAAAACATATATGCACGCCTCGCGAACATATGTGCACGACTTCTAAAATCACAAGTGCATTTGTTGATCATTTTTATTACATGTCGTGTTTCTTATGATTAAGCCATCCCCACTTGATTAAAACTGCAAGAATACGAACATACATGTATTAGGATAACTGATTTCAACAATCAAGGAATTAATAAAGCATATATATGGCATAGTTGCAGCATGACAAGTGATAAAAAAAATAACACCACGAAGTACCGAACTCGGGTCTGCTTAGATTCTTACAACACAACCAATGCACCACATGGTCAATTTATCAAACCTTTGATAACATTAATATCTATACATGTTTCAAAAATAAATAATATGAATCAATAAGAAATAATTACAAAGTCAGCATCAAAAACACAAAACAAGCTAAATTGCTACAATCTTGCTACAATCCATACTGATAATTATGGATTTGAACCATAGTAAAATCGATTTGGGTTTACACACAAATCGATTTCGATCTCTTAAAAAGACACTTTTGATCTAAAAAAAATAAAACTTTCAATCTACAAAAAAATTGATTTCGTTCTATTAAAAAAAAGATTTTTGATCTAAAAAAAACTGATTTCGTTCTATTAAAAAAAAGATTTTCAATCTACCCAAAATATTGATTTCGTTCTGTTTAAAAAAATATTTTCGATCTAAAAAAAACTTATTTCGTTCTATTAGAAAAAAGATTTTCGATCTACACAAAAAAAAAATTCGTTCTATTAAAAAGAAAAGATTTTTGATCTACCAAAAAAGAGAAGTTGAATAAAAAACTTATATACTAAATATATTTAAAGACGAATATTGATTTCCATCTGGAAATAAACGAATTGAATCTGTTATTGCTTTGTAGATAAGAAAGGTCCACTCACATTCTCATGATCCACATTCAGTTGATCCAAAATATCGTAAAAGCTTTATCTCACAAGGGGCAAAACCATATAATTAGTAACCATTCTCCTGATCTTAAAAAAACTTTCGATCTGAAATCGATTTGGGTATAGATGTGGAATTTTGTGTTTTTGTTGGAGGCGGTTGAGAGGGAGAAAAAGAAACTGACTGAAAAAAGATAAAATACTTGCCCTAATTAATTGGAGGATATACGAGAGTTTTTAAAAATTATCAATTCCGAAATTCCCTTTATACCCTTTAACCAATTTAATAATTTTTATCTACAACCTTTAAAATTTCAGTAATTACATTAAAGGCACAAATGATCTCACCATTAATTAAATAATCAAAGTTAAATAATAAGTTATGTACGTAACTATAACAAAAAAGTGGTACTGTAAAGAAAACCCCAAAATATAAAAAAATAATCAAGTCATATAAATGTAATTATATATACAACTTTAACTAAAAAAATTATAAATAAAAAATAGTATATGATAAGTGATTATGGGGCTTTGCTCTCCTCCCCTACGAAAGAGCTTCGGAACGAACTAACAGTATGTCTAACATGCAAGTTACTATGAATAAAGATAATCGTGTCTCAATAAGTGAGGCACTGAAACACAAAAGATCTGTGGAACCAAAACAATCCCACACTCATCGCCCAAAAAGTAATGTAGATAGTTGGTTAAAAAGGAACTCTTGGTTATTGCCTTCAAGTTCCTTTAGGAGGGGGGTGTAGAAAATGAGATTTTTAGGCCAAGATGGGTTCGAAGCTACTGAACTCATCCGAGCCCGCGCGACCTGCGGACACAAATGCAAAAATCTCGCATGTGCGCTTATCTTTTTGCTACTGGTTCGTTTCCAGGTTGATATGGTTTCCAGAATATTCTTTCATTTAAATTATAGGATGGATTATAAACTTTAACTCGACAGATTTTTAGCACCTATCTTGGCTTGCTCACCAAGATATGATTTAGCTATATATTGAACCCGTCTCATTCAGTTTTAGATACAAAAAACACAACTCCAATACCAAAAACACAGCGGCTTCGTTAGCAGTTTTTCTAGCAGTTTGATCGATCAGAAGCACTTGATTATTTTCGTAATCTTTCAGGCAAGTTGTCTAGTCCGGCTGTACAACAGCTTTGGACGTTCTACCATGGGAAACAGACGGCGAATCTGTTTTAAGGGAATCATGTTAAACATAATCCTTGTTCTTAATTACTGCTTTAATTTTTTGTTAATATGCCTTACTAAATATAGAACCAAGGGACCAAACCAGACAAAACCCAAACCGTCGGGCTTACTAAATATAGAACCAATGGACTAAACAAGACAAAACCCAAACCTTAGGAAGTGGCCAAGTTTAGGCTTACTAATTAATTTAATATGGCTTACTAAATATAGAACCAAGGGACTAAACCAGACAAAACTCAAACCTTAGGGAGTGGCCAAGTTTGGCCGACTTCCCCAAGCTTCTAGAAGGGTTGTTTGGCTAGCCAAAGAGAAGAGAAAGGGAAGGAGGTGAAGTTTTGTTTAATTATAGAATTAAACATAACTCGGTGACCAAGATTTATGGTTATTGGGGTGCCTATATAAACACACCACATATCCCTCATTCAACATTGTATCCTCTCCCAAAACTCTCAAAGAAATTGGTCCCCTACCACAGCTCTAAACTTACGGTCGAAACCCTAAACCCTTTAAAGGTTTTCGACGATTTAACCCAAATCGCAAGCACAAATCGCAAGGGTTAGTGCTCTTGCGATTTACCCTCAACCGCAAGGAACAAACCGCTGTTTTAAGGTTTTCTTGTTTTGCTTGATTTCTTCATCCGTTCATTTAAGGTACGCGTGTTGGTGATTCCTCCAAGGTGGCGAATTAGGGTTTTGGTTTGGTTTGACTAAAAGAAGAAACACAGGGATAATGTTTTGTTTTTGGTTTGGTTCGACTATAAGAAGAAACGCAAGGCGTGCGTTAGGTTTTTGGGTATTACACTTGGTGCTTGTTTCTGAGGGTAAGACTAGCATTCTTACATACTTGGTTGATGTGATTGTGTGAGCAACCGTAGAGGTGTTTAATTTTAAACACTTAGTATTCAAGATAATCGCAAGAGGTACGTAATTCTATACTCTTTTATGTGTTAAACATATTTGTCATTATTAGATCCATTCTGCTGCGTACTCATAGCTAAATTGGTTACCTATTGTCACACCCCGCCAAGGCGGAAACACGAGGCGCGAACTTCATGGATATCATCACAACACAATGGTGTCTACAATAGAGAACACTACATGATTATCTAAAATAAAAGACACGATGTGCCATGACAATACCAATAAAACAAACAAATAAACGACATCTAGTATTAATGAAAAGGGGTCTCATCAATACAAAGACAATGTCTCGTAAAACCTAATAAATCTAAAAGCATTCAAGAATTCATGCAAACAAATACGATATGAAAATCAAATTACAACTTCCAATGCAATTCTAACGGTCTTTCTAGCCACTTTTATTAACTTCAACACCTTCATAACGCTCACCTGAAAATGATGCTTAAAACGTCAACAATAATATTGGTGAGAGTCATAGGTTTAATAGAAAAGATTAAAACATTTTAGTTGTGATTAAAATAACATAAGATTTACAAATACAAAATGGACATCGCAAATGGAAACGGACTATCATGTTAAATGAAATCAAACAACATATCATAACAACATAACCAAAACACATACTGAGTAGGTACGTACTCATCCGATCCACATAAATATCACAATCATCATGGCATTAAAACCACAGACTAGAATTGGGCGTTCCCTATCTAATCTCACATCAATGGTACCACTATCACACAACAACGCATAACATACAATAGCCATATTATGTCCATACTAATTAAAAAACACGTTTACACAGCATAAGAATTTAAAACAAAGCAAAAACATCATCTTCACCCCAAGAAAATATAAGAAAAAGAGGGCTATAAAACTCACTTAAAAACACATTTATTTAAAACAAAAGCATCATTTTCCCGCAAAAATATATAAGAAAAAAGGGCTATGAAACTCACAAGTATTTAAAAACACATTTAAAACAAAAGCATCATTTCCCCCCAAAAATATATAAGAAAAGGGGGCTATGAAACTCACTTAAAAACACATTTATTTAAAACAAAAGCATCATTTTCCCCCCAAAAATATATAAGAAAAAAGGGCTATGAAATTCACTTAAAACACATTTATTTAAAACAAAAGCATCATTTTCCCCCAAAAATATATAAGAAAAAGGGCTAAGAAACTCACCTGATTCAGCTACTTCACACAAAATCCTTACAAACAACTAAACATAAACAAAACACAAGTTACACTCGGTTAGGCTAAATGCCCAAGCCAATGTAACAATCATAATGATGGACTTCTAGACCTTATACTAAGTCTATAAACTTCCTACCATCATTATATAATCCTTAAATCCTACATTTATCAGTTTCTGACGGAATTTTGTAGCCACTTAACGACCACAAATAAAATACTAAAACACCTAATTAGTGGTTCTCCTTGCATCCCATAGCTCCCTAATGAGTTGTGAGGTACTGTGATTTTTTAGAAAAAATAATATTAAGTGAAACTATTTTATAAAAATTCATCTTTACAAGTTCCTCAGATTCGGACCTGAACGCACACTAAAAAGTTTGATCTCCTTAAAAATACTTAGAAAATGTTTTAAGCTTAGCCCTTCGGACTGAAGTTACACATAAAAGATGATCTTTGATTTTTGGCTAATCCTATCTTGACTTTTAAGTAGGGGTTTTACACCTCATAATCAGACCCAAATCTGACCCAAAAACACAGTTTTGACAACTTTTTTGTAAACATCATTAGACTAACTTCCCATCTCAAAAACTTTCGAGGCCGGACTTTTTGAAAAGTAGACTCTCTGAACTACAATTTAGACATAAGATTCATGAATTAAAGCGTTTTTATCATTAGGATATCATCAGTTGAATACAGCCCTAAAATTCTGCCAAACCCTAAATCATGAATTAACACGTTCTAACCCTAACTAATTACACCATCATGCTTATAATCCAACCCTAATCGATCCTAATTAATCTAACATCATTAATTACAGAAGTTTATGAAACCCTAATGATCCATCAAAATATTTGTTACATAGCTTAAAGATAACTAAATTACTAGGGTTTATAAACATACCTTAAATCTTGATTCTTGATAACAAGATCACCAACTTGATTCTTGATAAAAAAAAACTTTTTTTTTCTTTTGGTTGAAGTCGACCGTCCACACAAAACAAAGAGAATGGAAGAGGTGGGTTTTGTATTTATAGGTTTTGCAAAAAGGGTTTGAGATAAACACAAATTGGAATTTGACTTGGACTAAAACTTTATTCCCCCTCCCTTTTCCTCCAAAGCCAGGGACCAAACACCCCTTTATTTTTTTATATTTTTTTAATTATTATTATTTACATAATTTACCCTTAATTTTAACATTTTTATAAAACCCTTTTATTAAACCTTTAAACCTTTGAAATTAAAACTAGCTTATTTTACTAATGATTTCATTTCATTTCTAAATTTATTAACTTAATAAAAACTAAATTCTAATTTCTAATTTTTTTGACTAAACTCTTAAATCTACTAACTACTAACACTTATATATATATATAAATACGTATACATATACATAAAATACATATACATATAGAATTACACTAACGATTTCATTGTCACAAAAATGTGAACGAAATGAAAATACCAACATTAATTATAAAATCAATCAAAATGAGACGATCACGCTCCATAGATTGATAATCGAACTCACATAAGATCGCATAAACACATAATTATACACACATAAAGCTATCTAGGTCAATTCTAAAGGTTTGACTAACCTGCTCAAGACACGGTTGTCACAGTATCCCCTCCTTTAGAAAATTTTCGTCTCGAGATTTAAACACTAGGTTCGCTAGTATTTTCGACAAACAGTTGAGGATACTTAACCTTCATATAGTCCTCACGTTCCCATGTGAACTCAGGACCACGCTTTGAATTCAAACGCACTTTAACTATAGGAATCCTACTACGCTTCAAACTTTTAACCTCACGATCTAAAATCTCTAAAGGCTCTTTAACAAAACGAAGGGTTTTGTCTATCCTAATCTCGTCTAATGGCACATGCAAATCTGCATCAGCCAAACACTTCCTCAAACTTTGTTTCCCAATATTTATCAAACTTTGTTTTCATGTCTCTTGCCATTCCACTTATAATAGGGTCGGGGTTCAACATATGACGTTGAATAGCCTTTTGAATTTTATAGACATTGTGAAAATAGAGATTTGATGTAGAATATTTAGTTCCAGAAAATAGCTTCGTAATATCATAAAAAGGTTTTAAAAACACAGCAATTGCTTCTATCCGTGTCCATTCCTCTTGTGTTGGAGATGTCTTAAACGTTTTATCCAATTTCCCTAAGAGAACAAATGCACGTCGATACACCAATGCACAATCAAGCATCAAATATGTGTAATTCCATCTTGTAACTACATATTGTCGCACATGTTTACCACATTGTAAATTGCATCGTGTGATGCATTCAACAAACTTTGTCTTTCTAGTTGCACTTCCTCTCACAAATTTCACCGAATCTTGCACCTTTTCGACGAATTCTTAAATGACTTTCAATCCGGATTGTACAATTAAGTTCCACACATGTGCACAACAACGAACATGCATAAATCCCCCATCACAGAATAACGCATCATTTAAACTTAATTGATCTTTCAAACAATTCACTAAACCATTATTATTCGTTGTGTTAGCTAATGTGATGGTAAACACTTTGTTTTTTATTCCCTATTCTCTTAAAAAAGTAATCACACTATGTGCCAAAAGAGATCTCGTGTGAGGAGGGAGAATCACTCTAAAATTCAACACTTTCTTTCTTAGAACCCAGCTTTCATCAATATAGTGGGCAGTCAATGTCATGTAACCATCGCTAGTAACAGATGTCCACAAATCCGATGTTAAACAAATTCTACCTTTTATCTTTTCTAACTCCGATGTTAAACTCTTTCTTTACTGTGTTTCTGCATATGGGATTTGCATCCGGGTGTAAAAACGTGTGCAAGTCTCTTGTTCCCTCGTGTTCAACATAAGTAAAGGGGTAGTTATGTTTGATACTAGAAACTGCTAATTTCTCTCTAAACTTAGCTTGATCTAAGCAAATACATTTCGGTGGTGGGGCATCCGCCTTGTTGTTTAAGTCAACACCAAAACATTTACCTATATGACGCTGAATGTTAGACGTTCCATGTTCATACAACATAACCTTCTTACACTTTGTACAAGTTGCTCTTTTAATCCCATCAGGTCCTACTACTAGTATTATTTCAGAAATAATCCCACACATTTGAAAACTGTTTACTCGTTGTTGATGAACTATCATCTTCTAAATCATCACCATCATCCATATTTTGTTGTTGAGCGTTTTCTACTTATCTCAAACATTATCCTAATGGTTAACAAAGAATAATAACGTATAAGAAATCACATATTTAGGAAACTATTATTAGATTGATTGATTGCTTAAATGATTGTGTGTTTATTATTAATAACAGCCAACCTATATATAGGATACAACAGAATATTGTAGACTATGGGCTTGGGCCAATAGGCCGATTACAATAAATATAATATGTACTCTAATATGCCCCCGTAGTTGGAGCGGGAGTCTTGCGGACATTCAAACTGGATCTAAAATCAGCAAACAACGGGTATGGAAGACCTTTTGGGAAGATATTTGCGTACTGAAATCGAGAAGGGACATAAAGAACTTAAACATGACCCGCTGCTAATTTGCCACGAATAAAATGAATATCAATCTCTATATGTTTGCTGCGCTGATGTTGTACTAGGTTTGCAGACATGTATACAGCACTGACATTATCATAGTAGACCAAGGTCGCTGTGAAAAGTGGGGTATGAAGCTCACAACGGAGGTTGCAGATCCAAGATGTCTCAGCTATAGCATTCGTAACCCCGCGGTATTTAGCCTCAACACTAGAACGAGACAACATGTCCTGACATTTGGAGGACCACGTCAGGAGGTTGTCACCAAGAAAAACACAGTATCTAGAAGTAGATCGGCGTGTAGCCGGATAGCCTGCCCAGTCAGCATCAGAGTATGCAATAAGCTATGATGTAGTAGACCGAAATAGCTGTAATCCAAGATCAGTGGTTCCTCATAGATAACAAAGAATGCATTTCATAGCATTAAGGTGTGGCTCTCGAGGATCATGCATGTAAAGACATAACTGTTGAATTGCATATGACAAATTGGGTCGGGTAAAGGTGAGGTATTGAAGTGACTCGGCAAGGTTGCAATATAAAGTAGGATCAGTGACTAGTGATCCTTCAGGTCCAAGCTTCTTCTCGGTGTCAATTGGAGTCCTGCAAGGATTATAATTAAGCATTTGTGCTTGTTCAAGAATCTCGGTAGTATATTTTGTCTAAGACAAGAATATGCCAGAGGTAGTACGCGTGGCAGATATACCGAGAAAATAGTTAAATGGGCCAAGGTCTGCAATAGCAAACTCTGCATGTAGTAAAGAGATGATACGTTGCAGGAGTGAAGTGGAAGAAGCTGTAAGAATGATATCATCCACATATAGTAGTAAGTAAGCTGTGTTTGGCTCCTTATGAAAGATGAAAAGAGACAAGTCAGTTTTGCTATGATAGAAACTGGCTCGAATAACATAGCTAGAAAATCATTGAAACCAAGCTCAGGGGGTCTGCTTAAGGTCATAAAGCGACTTTTGCAAAAGGCAAACATAATCAGAATGAGCTAAATCAGTAAATCCTGATGGTTGGTGCATGTAAACTGTCTCTGTAGGATGACCATGAAGAAATGCATTCTTTACGCCTAACTGATGAATAGGTCATTGTTGAGAAACTGCAAGGCCAAGAACAGTCCGTATGGTAGCAGGTTTGACAACAGGGCTAAATGTCTCATCGTAGTCGATGCCTTGTTGTTGACTACGACCATTTGCAACTAGTCGTGCTTTGTACCGATTTAAGGACCCGTCCGCATTATATTTGTGTTTGTACAACCACATAGAGCAGACAATGTTAACATTTGGTGGGCGAGGAACAAGTACCCATATGTTATTGTCAATGAGAGCTTTATATTCGTCACACATAGCTTGTTTCCAGTTAGGATCTCGAAGGTCATGTAAGTTGTATTTGGGGTTAGCTTTTACAATCCTGACTTTAGAGCGTGTGACCATAGGATGTTGCGAGGTGGGTGGTGGTGGTGGTGGGGTGGTTGGTGGTGTAGGTGTTGTTTGTGGTGATGGTGTTGATAAAGGAGTTGGAGGTGTTGATTGTGAAGTTGTTTGTGGATTTGTTTGTAGGGTTGTTTGTGGGGTTGTTTGTGTTGGTGTTTGTTGAGGAGAAGTAAGTGTGGTAAGTAGGCAAGGTGCAATGGGGGAGGTGTCTAGATTATCATCTAAAAATTTGTATCCCACATCGCCCAAAAAGTTATATGGATAGTGGTTTATAAGGAACTCTTAGTCATTGCCTTCAAGTTCCTTTGGGAGGGGGTGTAGAAAATGAGGTTTTTGGGCCAAGATGGGTTCGAAGCTCCTGAACTCATCCGAGCCCGCGCGACCTGTGGACACAAATGCAAAAATCTCACATGTGCGCTTATCTTTTTGCTACTGGTTCGTTTCCAGGTTGATATAGTTTCCAGAATATTCTTTCATTTAAATTATGGGATGGATTATAAACTTTAACTCGACAAATTTTTAGCACCTATCTTGGCTTGCTGACCAAGATATGGTTTAGCTATATATTGAACCCGTCTCATTCAGTTTTAGATACAAAAAAACACAACTCTAATACCATAAACACATCGGTTTCATTAGCAGTTTTCCAGCAGTTTGATCGATCAGAAGCACTCGATTCTTTTCATAATCTTTCAGGCAAGTTGTCTAGTCTAGTTGTACAACAGCTTTGGACGTTGTACCATGGGAAACAGACGACGAATCTGTTTTAAGGGAATCGTGTTAAACACAAGCCTTGTTCTTAATTACTGCTTTAATTTTCTGTTAATATGCCTTACTAAATATAGAACCAAGGGACCAAACCGGACAAAACCCAAACCTTAGGAAGTGGCCAAGTTTAGGCTTACTAATTAATTTAATAGGGCTTACTAAATATAGAACCAAGGGACTAAACTGGACAAAACTCAAACCTTAGGGAGTGGCTAAGTTTGGCCGACTTCCCCAAGCTTCTAGAAGGGTTGTTTGGCTGGCCGGAAGGAAGTTTTGTTTGTTTGCCTAACTGGCAGGCACGACACAAGTGTTGATGTGTTTTATTTATTATAAACACCAAGGACCAAGTGACGACAGTTTAATTTCTGTGTTGAATTAAGCGTCACCGGTGGGGCCAAGACGTTTTTTTGATGCCAAGGGAAATGGTTATTAGTAAGTGGGCGAAAGGGCTGAGGCGTGCTAAGTTTGGATAACGTGTAAAGGGTATAGATCACCCATGTTTGTTACAACGAAGAAGGGTTTGACGTGTTGATAATCTGCGTACAGTGAAATCCATATGGATAAAATCTAATGGAGCATTTATTTAACGGTGGTGAATTTACAGTACTGAAAACATGGTTTTTAATGATATTGGGTGTGCAAGAACATTTATAATGTGGAGGAGGGCGATATGGATTAGGTATTTGTACATGGCCAGAGTGGGTGACAAGTATAGATGATCCATTTCCAACAATAATTGAATGAAAATCACGATTAAAAGAAGAGGTATAAAAGGTGAGAAGTTGCTCTGGTATCCATATACCATTGCTGATCACAAGAAGCCATAGGAAAAAAAAAATCGATGAACAGTACTCGATGAATAGTAATGTTGATGAACAGTAACCGGTGAGTAGTACGCTGATAAATAGTAACGCGATGATCATTATTTTTTTGAAAGGATTAATGATGTGAGGCAGAGAAGAATAGAGGAGGGGACGACTAAGATGAGATTTTTTAGGAGTGGATCGATATAGGTTGTGATACCATATTAGATTGATTGATTGCTTGAATGATTGTGTGTTTATTATTGATAACAGCAAACCTATATATAGGATACAACAGCATATTCTAGACTATGGGCTTGGGCCAATGGGCCGATTACAATAAATATAATATGCACTCTAATAACTATTATATAAAAACATACACGGATCAAACATAAGCAATCCCTAACATCGCCTAAACAAAAATCAACGGCAAACATCACAATAAGGGGGTGTTTGTTTTGGCTTATATAGCGGGCTCATGGCTTATTTGGTTTTCAGCTTATGTTTCATTAGCTTATTTTTTGTGGCTTATTTTCAAAGTTTTCGACTTATATAAGTTTACAATGAAGTAAGAACTTACATAAGCCAGAAGGTTAAAAAAGCCACAAAAAGTGAGCTTATGAAATATATGCCTAAAAGCATATAAGCCATAAGCCCACTATATAGCCGTCTGTTGAAAGATCTACAAGTGTGAAATCTTTTTCGTCCACCATAACACCTCGTGCGTTGTTAGTCACCCATTTACATTTGAAGAGGGGTATAGTGAAAGTATTATAATCCAACTCCCATATTTCTTGTATAACACCGTAAAATGAATTCTTAGCAATTGTAGCCATTGCATCATGATTACTTCTATCAAATTCCATTGTCGAGGCTATTAATGTAACTCTGCTATTTTGCACTGTACTTTTTTCATCTTGCATCTCGGTGTAGAATGTATAACCGTTAATATCGTATCCTTGGTAAGATCTAACTACACATCTTGGGCCCTCTCCTAACCTTTCCACCGTTTTATCAACATTTGGTTTACCTAAATTTTCTGTCACAATGTCTTTAAGCCAATATGAAAACTCTTCGTTATGCTTACTTTGATACCATTTGTTGGTTCTCCCGCGATGTGTCACACGTAACATTTGTTTGTGTTGTTCAATGTATGAAGTAAGACATGTCATGTGTTGTAACACTACAGAATGTGCAACCTTTAGAGCATCACGGTCTGGGTCGATCATTCTCAATCCAATTGTACCAACCCCTGCAAGTCTACCCTCATGACGAGAATGTGGAATGCCAATATTCCTGACACCTTTCATAACGTCATTACCGAATTCAATTAATTCCTCGGCAAGGTATCCGGTTATAATACTACCCTCTGGTCGCACCTGGTTCCTAACATACCCTTTTAATACACCCATATATCTTTCAAAAGGGTACATATAATGTAGGTATACCAGACCACAAGCCTTAATTTCTGCTATAATGTGAGATACGAGGTGAACCATGACGTCAAAGAAGGAAGGCGGAAAATACATCTCAAGTTCACAAAGCGTAAGAATAATATCGCTTTGCCATGAGTCCAACACTTCAAGATCAATCACTTTTGAATGAATCATGTTAAAAAACAAGCAAAGTTTTGTGATTGTATGTCGGACGTTGTTTGGCAATAATCCGCGAATAGCAATAGGAATCATATGTGTCATGAATACATGACAATCGTGGGACTTCATACCAACCAATTTACAGTCTTGAACTGACACCAACTTCTTTATATTCGCGGGATAGCTTGAAGGGACCTTAATGCCATGTAAGCATTCACAAAATTATGTTTTTTCGGCTTTCGACATAGTGTAGCACGCAGGTGGAAGATATGTGCCCCTTTGCCCTTTTTCTTCTGGTGCAAGTTGTAATCGAATACCTATTTCAACCATGTCTTTTCAAGCATTAACCCCGTCTTTTGTTTTCCCGGGAATGTTTAATAATAAGCCTATTAAGCTATCACACACATTTTTTCGATATGCATAACATCTAGGCAATGTCGGACTTCTAAATCCTCTGAGTAAGGTAAGTCCCAAAATATTGACTTTTTTTCCACTTTCCTTTTTGGATTCGACTATATTTTGATTTTCCAAACACGGTGTTTACATTTTGAACTCGGGAAAGTGCGTCTTTTATGTCAAAACGTGCCCTTACCCTTCCATACTCGGTTGTCCCATCAAGCTCCCTTTTCATTTTACGGTACGGGTGATTTCTCACAAGTGATCTTCGATGCCCCGTGAAAACAGTTTTTTTGCAATTAGGTAACCACCTCGAAGATGTTTGATCTTCACAAACAGGACACGCAAATTTACCTTTTGTACTATACCCTGAAAGATTGCCGTATGCTGGGAAATCACTTATGGTGCAAAAAATCATTGCTCGCAATGTGAAGGTCTCCCTTTTATATGCATCATATACTTTAACGCCCTTATCCCACAAAGTTTTCAAGTCATCAATCAACGGAGCCAAATAAACATCTATGTCATTACCAGGTTGTTTTGGACCTTCAATTAACAATGACATCATGATGTATTTACGTTTCATGCATAACCACGGTGGAAGATTGTAGACGCATAAAAGAACCGGCCACGTACTGTGCTTACTACTCATGTTTCCGAACGGATTAATTCAATTAAGACCAAACCGTATATTTCTAATCTCGCCACCAAATTCATCATCTTTATTATTAATCTTTCTCCATTGAGGTGAATGAGCCACATGTCTTAATTCTCCATCCTTTTTACGCTCATCGGAATGCCAACGCAATAATTTTGCATCTTTCTCGTTTGCAAATAATTGTTTCAGTCTTGGTATGATGGGCAAATACCATAATATTTTCGCAGGGGGACCATATTTCATTTCGTTCTCACTTATTTTTGTTTCACTTTTATACCTCGACTCCTTACAAATAGGACATCTGTGTATATTAGCATACGTATCTCGATATAATATGCAATCATTTGGACACGCATGTATTCTTTCAACTTCTAATTCCGTTGGACACATCATTTTCTTGGCTTGATATAACGAAAGAGGTAATTCATTACCGTCGGGTAACATTTCATGCACAGCCTCTAATAGGTCTGTGAAACTTGTATCCGTCCATCTATGTTTTGCTTTTACGCCAAACAACCTCAAAACACCTGATTCGAATTTTCGTGATTTCTCAAGCAATGTTTGTATATTTTCTTGATCATGGTTTTTGTGATTTCTCAAGCAATGTTTGTATATTTTCTTGATCATTGTCACCAGTCGTATCCTCCACATTATCAGACATCTCATTCGAATTTTCGCAGTCATCATTAATGCACGAATCACCATTTTATAAATTTACTTTTTTTTTAAAATTTACTTTTTATAAATTTACCAAGTAAAAATTTACCTTTTTTTTAAAATTTACTTTTTATAAATTTACCAAGTAAAAATTTACTTTTTTTTAAAAAATTTACTTTTAAAAAAAATTACTTTTTTTTAAAAAATTTACTTTTTATAAATTTTCCAAGTAAAAATTTACCTTTTTTTAAAAATTTACTTTTTATAAATTTACCAAGTAAAAATTTACTTTTAAAAAAAATTACTTTTAAAAATTCCTTAGTACATGAAATTAAGATTCAATCACTTTGTATAAGGAATGTTTAATTCCTTAGTATAAGGAATGTTTAATTCCAATTCCATAAGTTTTTCAACCAAACACGATGTAGGATTCGATCACCCTACAACCTGGTTACTAGTGCGGAATAAATCCGATCTTGAAGACGAACACACCCCAGCAGATTATGTATGACAGAAAAGAAAAGGATGCACAAGAATATAACCCTCAATATTATATGTTTATTGAGTAAGGAAAATAATGAAGTACAACCCCCCCCCCTTTCACCTCCTTATATAGAGATAAGGGACGGGTCGAGAACAAAAACACGTTGGAAGCAATTGAATGTGTGAAACCCTTCCCCATACTCCTTTTATAAAGATGAGGGGGGAGGCGAGGATGGGCTTGGTCCGTAAGAGAAACCCAATTAACCTTAATATGGCTATAATTAGAGCTAAATTTACACTAAACCCCCTAACCTATTGACTAAAGTGAATACTATATCTAACAATTTCCACCTTAGTATCACTATTAGTCAATACCGATACGCAGCACCTTCGACCTGTGCTGGAACCTCGGACCGGGAACCGCCTTTTACCAAGGCACCAGTAGCAATTACTGCTACTAAACTTAGCTCATATCCTAACTCTGCCAAAAGTCCCTTTAGCCATATTTCCTTCTTCCAAGCCCTAGTAAGTGTCATATGCGCCGCTTCAGTTCACAAAACCATCATGTTCAGCTTCATAGCTTCTCAGCTTCCTGCACATCTTGTAATCATAACCCGTTACTTGTGAATTGATCTACCTATGGCGTAGTCAAAATCTACAAAAACCTGTATGTCTGTCTGTAATCCACGATCAAACTTATCCAACATACCTACATCTGCAGATGCTATGTCAAGTCTCGTGCAGACCATCTGATACTCCTGGCTTCCAACTGCATATATACATGACCACTTACCATTCTTTTCCACATCACAGTCCCCTGATAGACTACCCTCCAACGACAGTATGGAGTGCCCCTTCAACAAAGTCTGTACCAACTTTTCATTGTGAATCCTGGACTGTGACACCCTTAGAGTATTACCACTCTAATCCCTGATGATCTTCAAACCAAGTATATTTCCCTTTGCTTTAACCAGCAAACCCTTGGTAATCTAGATCTCAGCCTTGCATCCGCAAGAAAAAACCATACCATCTATATAGATAAATAGATGTATGAACATACCTGGTGTAGACTCCCAGTAATAGCCATCACTGTCGTCACTGCATTTCCTGCAACCGTTGCTGAGCACATACACATCTGACCGAGCATCCATATCATCTTTCAATCCAGCCTTCCACTTGGAAATCACCTCGCAAGCAACTGTATTATTGAAAGTCAATGACTCATGTGCATAAATCTTCTCCACTGCAGCAACTGCAAAAGCAGCCTCATTACTGTCTTCTCTATACTGAATAGTTCCCATACTGAGTGTTGCTCTCTATCACGTGCTGGATGATAGTATATCAAATCCTGAGTTTGTACTTCCTGTGAACCAACTACATGATCGACATTCCCATGAGGTTCCACCTCAAATGTATGACCGTCCTGTGGTTCCACCTTAAACTCATCTCCTTGCAACACCTGCATTGAACCCGTACCTACACCAGAACCAATGAAAGTTTTCTTGTATTCCCCACTTTCATTGAAACCCATATTCCTGTAAAGCACTACCTTTGAAGTAACGTCATCTAACCTTCAAAGCTTATTACCGACTATACCTTTACGGTATCCCAAGAATATGCACTTGACCTTAACCGGTTCAAGCATCCCTTGCTTAATACTAGCAAGCCAACCAAAAATCCCTAACATATCTATAGGTGTCTTAAATCCAATCGCTGATGATGGTGACCTATTCACTAGATATGTAGACATGGTTGTATCCTCTGCCCAGAAAACCTTGGACAGACCTGAATGAGAAAACAACGTACCTTAGCCAAGAGTGTCACGTTCGTCTCCTTAACCAACCCATTCTGCTGCTGTATCACTGCAACACCCAAATGTTTGGCGACCCCACTCTTCGTACATTGTTGTGTAGACCTCTTATTACAAGAATCAAGAACATTACCCGTCTTGATCTTCCACTCAGTCTAATATTCCTTTTTCTGCTCCATTACCAAGCAGTTAATCCTTGTTGTTCCAGAAAAGCCTTCATCCTTACCTGCCATAACGCGAAGTCATTCTTCCCATCGAATTTCTCGATGTCAGACTTGGTCCCCGTCATCATTCTTTTAACCCTTTGCTAACCGTTTAACCTTTTGTGAATTTACCTACACAAAACACGATCTAGCAAAGTAACCCGTTTGTAAAACCCTTGCTTTATCGATATAACCCTAAGAATAAACCTTCTTAGAAATCGATCAAACCAAGCAACCCTTAAAAAAGACCCTTTCTTACTCAAATATCGATTGAACCGTGGCATAAAACCATCCAACAAATCGACAACCCTTGAATCAAGAAAGTAACCTACGCTTTTTGAAGTAACCCTTGTCGTACTTTTATTTTTGCAAAACAATTTCTTGTAACCTAAGAAACCTTGCAACCTCGACAAGTCTTGGACTTATTCTCTGACCCTTTGTTTATTCTGATAACCTTGTGATATAAACCTCACAACACCGAATCAAACAAAGTACCTTGTGCGAAAACTCCCTTAAGTCTTCTACACCTTGTCACGGACCCGGACAATCGAAGAACTCAAGAACCTTTACCTGTCGATACTCTGTTGTTCCTTGACGTCAAAAAACCTCAACACCAAGAACTTTTGTTGTCAAGAACCTGGTAGCCCAAATAGAATAGAATCCTCTTGTTCCTTCCAGAAAAACCAAACAACAAAGACCTCTTCTTGATCGATACTAGTTAACCAGAGAACCCGCGAACCTGAGCTCCCTGCAGTTCCATCGTTACTAACCTGAAAAACCTCAGCTTCACGATCCCCTTGAACCCGCGAACATGGCTAGTATGAATACTAGGTTAAACATCGAAAAGCTCGCTTGTAGGAAATCTTAGCCCCATCATCTCACCAAGTCTAACATATAAGCCTAACTGAGGTTCCATTCAACAATCCTCCCCTCAAACTTAAACCACCATGGGCCTCCCCTTCAACTATAGCCACGATCCTACCTTTTTTATACCGCCGACCTTTACCATCGGAACACCCCGCCTTTTACAGTCTATACCCTACAACCTGGTTACTAGTGCGGAATAAATTCGATCTTGAAGACGAACACACCCCAGCAGATTATGTATGACAGAAAAGAAAAGGATGCTCAAGAATATAACCCTCAATATTATATGTTTATTGAGTAAGAAAAAGAATGAAGTAAAAAACCCTCTCCCTTACCTCCTTTTATAGAGATGAGGGAGAGAACAAACAGATTGGAAGAATTAATGTGTGAAACCCTTCCCCCCTCACCTCCTTTTATAGAGATGAGGGGGAGGATGGGCTTGGGCCGTAGAGAAACCCAATAACCTTAATATGGCTATAATTAGAGCTAAATTTACACTAAACCCCCTAACCTATTGACTAAAGTGAATACTATATCTAACAAAAGGTAACGCAAAAATATAGGCACATTGATGCTACACCTTACAGTTGCCAATCTCTTAAGGGGTGTTTGGATGTTTGTTTCGAAACTGAATAATTAGAAGCAGACATTACGGGTTGAAGAAATATTTTTTAAATGTGTACTTGTTGTATAATTGCTTGGTTCAAAGTTCAAACCTTTCTCCAGGGAGTATTTTCTTAAGTTCCATTTGTATTATTCGTTACAGGATAAAATAGATACGGAGTAATTTACTGAAGAACTACTATATATGAAAGTATATATGTTTCAAAAGGCGCACCCATGGAGGTGATTCGACCAGTACACAAGGACTCGTCTAGTAAAGACGTGGGGCTTATAATTAAATTTTGTACGTGTTTAGGTTTCGAGGACTTGGGTTCGACAAGAAGTGCAAACTACTGGACCTCCAAGTAGGCAGCCGGTTAGGGTTTTGGAGATGTTTGCTCATTCTCACATATACCTTCACATATAGATAAAGGTGTCTATGGATCATGAAATCTGTACCATTCTTTCATTCTTCTTGTACTTTGTACCAAACATATTAGTAAAA
>BQNB010103472.1:3751-24029 GCA_026074375.1 Tanacetum coccineum | reverse complement strand
AAGTCTTTTAATCCTAACAATCCTCTCCTAAACTTGATATTCTTCTTCAAAATCTCAAGTTTCTTCATTGAAAGCTTCATTAATCACCAAGAGGATGCTTCCAAATAATTCATTAATTTTTAAGCTATTTTGTGAGAAATTTAAGAAGCTGATATTCCATTTTACTGAAATGATCACATTGAAGCTTTTTGTTTAACATATGAGTAATTGTAGCAGGTGTAAGATGATATTTCTTCTCTACCAACATATAGATCTGCATGTGTTGCATCCTTAAGAAATGTACTCCACAAGAGTCATATAGCTTCCATTATAACACTCTGTAATCTTGTTGATTTCTCCATACTGTATCTTCTACATGAGGTTCAAACATTACCTTTAGATCACCTCATAATAGTCTTTCATAGCCCTCCTCTGGCCTTGTTGACCCATGCTTAGCTTTTATTAATTTCCACAGAGTTTCCAAATCTTCCCTATCAAAGCTTTTGAGAATATGACTAAAGACTAAGTACATCTTTAAACTTCCATCAGCCCTAATTATCTGGTAATAAGTTTTCTTCCCTTCTTTATGGATCTTCCAGTCAACAATGCTTAGAGGCTTAACAGCCAAAGGAATCGCATCAATTGCTACTTCCTCTTTATCATAAACAATTTCCATGACCTCTTTAATCTTAGTTGATTCTTAATCATTATCAACTTCAGCTGTTTCTTAAACATCATCCACCTTTTGCTTTTTAGTGACCTCTTGTTCCAGCTCAGTTCCTACTCTCTTTGAACTATCTTTCACCAAGTCTGTTCTGAATTCAACAAATGTATTCACCCTCTTGAAAGCTTTGTCAAACATCTTCTAAATAGAATCAAAAGATTTATTCTTCAAGTCTTTAGGCTTCTTTCCTTCCATATTCTTCAGGTAAGTACACATGATTTTTCTTTGTTGAGCTTGGGTTGGTGGTTTGTTCCTCTTCTCTTCTGCTCTTTTAGCTGCAAAGTGTTTTCTTCTTTGCTCTAGGAGTTCTTTAAACAATGTGGCTTTTTGTTCAGTTGTGAACTGCTCTTGTTCTACAGCTTGTAGTCTTTGAGCCAACTAGTAATCAGCATTAACCGTAGCCTGAATATCATCCCATTCTTCAGTCAAGGCAACATTGGCTTCATCTTTCTCCCTTGCAAGTCTCTCCTCTTCATCAAACTCAGCTTGTAATTTTAAAGCAATTTCTTTATCAAGCTTAATTAGATCTTTCTTCTTTGGCTTCACAGGTTCTTCTACCAATATTCCTTTGCCTTTGTCCTGAACTTTTACCTATGGTGGTTGTGAAGAAATTGTTGTTATTGCTGTAGATGTACCCAACTCAGCAATAACAATTCCTTTCCTTGGAGTTAGAATTATAGCAGTTGTTGTAGTTGTAGCAGCACTAACCTTTGTACTGGCAGCACTAACTGGTACACGTGGTTCTTCTTCAACATTGGCTTTTACCATGGGTTTTACACTTTTCAAAGCAGCAAGTGCTTGAGCCAAAGTAACTTCATCAACAGTCAAATTCACATCTTTAACAGCAACTTCTGGTTCTGTTAACACCTCATCACCAGTCAAAGTGTTCACATCAAACATATCAGCATCATCTTGATCATTAATCAGGGCATCATTATCAATAGCATTTATCCTCCCCTGTTTGGATGCATCCTCACCCAAATCTTCTTCATATCCAGAGGATTCTACCCTAGCACTTAAACCAACCTTGTATAGTCTTTTAAGCCCATGAGTTCTTGACCTCTTCTTCTTCTCAAGCCTCTTAACCCTCCTTTTCAAACTGTCAATCTCATTAGCTTAAGTGGTCTTTGTCTTTGTCTTTTCTAAATCAGAACTCTTGTTTGTAAATTGTACATAATTAAATCAAATTCATTATGTTTCAGACTATCCTCACCCACTTCAAAGTATGTTACAAGTCTTGCAAGCTGGAATCATTAGAATTTTTATATACATTCTTTTAAACCTAGTTTTGAGCAATAGTAATTCTCCCCAAGGTTTCTTGGCTCTAGGGACCACCACTTGAAGTAGTTCCTAGGGAACAAGATTCATTAGGTGTTGCCTTGGATTTGGGGATTGGGAATGAGATAAAAGTGTCGTGAAGGCATAAGGGAGTTGGCATGATGGTGATATAAGAGGAAAGGAGGGTGGGAAGGGGTGGTAGAGTTGGGGGGCAAGGTCGAGGAGTATGAGGAAAGGTGGCGAGGGAAGAATGGGGAGAGTGGGCCAGGGGAGATAGAAGTTGGTGAGAATTGAGAGGAGACACGAAGGTGTAGTGGGAGAGGAGAGTTAGGTGAAGATATAAGAGGTGCTGGGGGAGCTTCGGGAGGGGAGGGCGATGGATGTTAAGGGTGAGTAGGAAAGGATGGAGTGTGGGGGGGAGTAAAAAGAAGGTAGGGGTGGGGAGGAGAGAGCGAGCTCAAGACCTAAAGTCTATGATCACTACATCAAACCACAAGATTAATGATTGAAGTTAAACGAGCCCAAGACTAAAGTTAAAATATAGTATGCTAAGTTTAAGTTTTTGTAAAATGGAGCGACCTTCCTTAGGGGGAGATTGTTAGGAATACAAAATTCCTAGGAAAGTGTCGGTCGCTTCCATAGATAACTGTCGTTAGCTCATTAAGTAATTTTTATAAACTTACATAGTTAGTTAGCTAAAGGCCCATGGATAAACCCATGGAAGCCCAAGCCCACTGATGTGTTTTAAAAGCTTTAAATTTATAAGACTGAAAATACCAGATAATTATATGGAAACACACGGGTAAAAGTATAACCTACGTATGCAGTATAATCTTTTTAGGTAAGACCAGGTCGTCCATAAGGATTAGAGTAGTGTTCAAATAATCAAAAAGAAAATAGACTTTAACTATTTTAAAAATAATTTTTACTTTACGAGTGATAAAAAGTATGACTACTCGGATAGTTGAAAAATAACTTATAAGTGTTGGAAATGATTTGACCTTGAAGATGGGGTATTAATTTATAAAGACGATTTCTCATCAGAAAACGTTTTCACAAATCAACTTGTTAACTTAAGACTTATATTTAGTTAACCAGACCAAATGTGTCACTCAAATAATCCAGTTACTATTATATCAAAGCTTATTTTGTTTATCAATTTACGAAAGTGGATTTCTCGGCATAGACGTTAAAGACCATAGACAAATCTTTAAAACCACATAGATCATAACGGGTCTTTTGACCTATACCGATATGATTATATAATCTAAGTTGATAAGCAAAAATAGATAAGATGGGATATAACAGGGTTGCAACATAAGCTTAGGATTAAAGCGATCAAGATCATACCAAACACTTATTCATTATCGTAACTTCACCGAGTAGTCATGAGAGATTTAGCCTCTCATGGCTAAGGAGTTCATAACAAAAGTACTCATTACATAAATTTCCATTATTTCAATAACAAGGTAAGAAAACTTCTTCGTTCTTGATCGTTAGATCTTTTCTTCAAGGGAAAAGGTGTTTCTTGGTGTTTTGGTGAAAGGGGAGGGGTATGTGTGTGTAGAATGAGTGGAAATGGTTGTGAGAGGGATGATAGGAATGAGAAATTTCGTCTCAATTTATAGGCAAAATTTGGTGAAAAGTGCGGCGCACTTACAAATAAGTGCGGCGGTTTTGAGGAGTTAATGCGATAGCATTTAATGGACTTTAATTCTTCAATCTTTGGGAAAATGTGCGGCGCACAATATTGTAAGTGCGGCGGTGTTTGAACTTCAGAGGAAAGTGCGGCGCACTATGTAACAAGTGCGGCGGACTTCTTGAGCTTTTGGCTAGAAATCTTTCTTTTCTTGTATTCGCCTCCCAAAGTGTATAGATTCTTGAGCTTGGGTCTTTAGAGTCTTCAAGTGAACCTATAAGCAATTTAAGCTTAATTAAGTATCGAAAGTTCACGAGAAATGATCAAATATATATAAATAACGCCATAGAAAACATGTATAATTTGGGCGTTATCAAATCCCTCCACACTTAGCTTATTGCTTGCCCTCAAGCAATGGAAGCGAGAAATTAAAATCATTTATCGTGACGTGGAGAAAATTTGATTTTTTAAGAGATTGTATTTTAGATAACTTTTCAGGCATAGACATATAACATAGCACCTTACATAGGGATAGTGTTTGATTTTAAAATTCACTCAGCCACTCAGATAGGGTTTAGATATGTTTTTGTGAAGAACACTCAATTTGCACAAGCATTAACCATCACCAGCAGTAGTAAGTTTATGCCTAACAGCATTAACCATCACCAGTAGTAGTAAGTTTATGCCTAGCAACATTAACTTTTACCAGCAGTAGTAAGTTTATGCCTAGAAGCATTAACTTTTACCAGCAGCAGTAAGTTTATGCCTAGCAGCATTAACTTTGAGTCACCAGTATTAACTCTAATTCCATTCCAAACACTCTGTCTGTTTTTAATATATTCAACTCTCTTTCTGTTTTTCAACTCACCACTTCTCTCAATTCTTTTACTCACCAAATCACTCTGTCTGTTTTTATTCCACACAGCTCTCTTTCTGTTTTTATTCTTACCAATTCTCTCAATTCTTTTTCTCACCAAAACTCTTTGTCTATTTTCTCTAATAACCAGCTTTTCCATCATCAATCTAACACTTTTCTTTGCTTTTTCTGCAAAATGTTAGTCCAAAAACCAAGAAAACACAATCCATAGCAATTTTCACAATAATCACAGTATTAATTATACCTAACAGTATTAAGTATAACTAACAGTATTAACTCAGCAGTATTAAGTATAACCAACAGTTCTAATTATACTTAACAGCAGAAACTTTTAATGACATGAATAACAGTACTAATTCATACAAAACTCTACAAAAACATAAAGAGATAAAAGACTTTAAGGATTTAGCATTCCAATACTAGCAATCAAATATTGAAATCTACTTACATCAAAAGCTTTTGTAAGTAAATCTGCAACATTCTTGTCAGTATGGATTTTGACCATTTGAATCAATTTCTTTTCATTGCAATCTCTAATAAAATGATGTTTGATCTCTATATGCTTTGTTTTTGAATGAAAAACAGGATTTTTAATTATGCAAATAGTACTGTTATTATCAATAAAGATCTTGGTATGCATAAAATTATACCCATAATCAAGTAGTTGATTCTGAATCCAAAGCACTTGTCCATAGCAACTTAAAGCAGCCACATACTCAGCTTCTATTATGGAATTTGCAACCACTGTCTGTTTCTTGCACTGCCATGATATTAATCTACATCCAAGGAATTGACAACCTCTTGTTGTAGACTTCCTATCCAAGCTTGCTCCAGCATAATCACTATCAGTGTATGCTACCAAATCAAAAGGAGAATCTTTTGAATACCAAAGGCCCAATTTTGGTTGACCTTTTAAGTACCTAAAAATTCTTTTCACGGCATAAAGATGTGAAACTTTTAGATTGACTTGGTATCTAGTATAGGCAAAAATTGCAAACATGATGTCAGATCTTGAAGATGTAAGATACATCAATGAACCAATCATTGACCTATACATATGAACATCCACTTCTTCTCCATCTTCATCCTTGAGCAGAGGCTTTTGAGTTTTCATTGGTGTACTTGCAGTCTTGACTTCTGTAAACCCAAATTTCTTTAGAATTTCACCAACATATTTATCTTGACTAATAAATAACCATCCTCTGCCTGCTGCACTGTAATCCTAAAAAGAAAGTAAGTTCTCCTATAAACATCATCTAAAGATTTCCTCATGCATCAACTTCTCAAATGCATTGGGCACAACTTCTCTCTTCCTTCTTTGTTTGTAACCGAAAGATGATATCATCTACATAAACTTGGACTAGCAAAATATCACCTTTGTGCCTTTTGATGAATAAGGTCTTGTCAATTTTCCCTCTTTAAAACCCATTGTCTAATAGAATATGTTGATAAGGTTTCATACCAAGCTTTATGAGCTTGATGTAGTCCATATAGTGCTTTTTCAACCTTGTACACTCTATCAGGAAAGTTTAGATCTTCAAATCCTGGTGGTTGACATACATACACCTCTTCTTTAATCTTCCCATAGAGAAAAGCACTTTTTACATCCATTTGATACACTACAAAGTCTTTAAATGAAGCATAAGCTAAAAATAGCCTAATTGCTTCAATTCTTGCAACAGGGGCAAAGACTTCATCAAAGTCAATCCCTTCTTCATATGTGTACCCTTAAGCAACCAATCTTGCTTTATTTCTTATCACAATTCCCCTTTCATCCTTTTTATTCTTGAAAACCCATTTAGTGCCTATAGCCCTTTTTCCATTTGGTAAATCCACTAAAACTAAACTTCTGTACTTGAAATGTGAAGTCTCTTCCTGCAACCTCTATCCAACTCAGATCCTTCAATGCATAAATTACCTATTCTTAGGTTCTCCTAAGAAAAAAAGAGAGCAAACAAGCCATTAATTGGGAAGGTCCTTTAAGGTTTGTTTCTTTTGTTAATATACAACAAACCCATGTTCCTCCAAACTCTTTGACATCCTTCTTGTTTGTATAGCTGATTGCAAATCTCCAATCACTTGATTGAGAGGATGATCTTTATGAATTCTTATAGTTGGAATAGGACTGACTTGGATTGTTGTATCCAAATTGTACATGTCAGCCTCTACACCAACATCTTCATCATCTCTTGAGAGGTCAAATATGCTAATATCTTCCAAAGCAGGCATATCTGGATCAAATGGAAGTTCAATGCTTGTTTTTCCACCAATAGCATTAACTTCATTTGTGCTAGCAACATTAACATTGTTAGTGCTGTTAACATTATCTTCCTTCTCTTGATCATTACATTCACTATCTTTTCTTGGATCTTCATCAACCTTCTTTCCATCATCACTTGAAGGTTTGAATCCATCATTATGAGAACTCTTTGGATCATGAGAAAATGGTGGATCAGCAGTCCATAATGGTAGCAAAATATAATTCTTGACAGGTTATGTCTCCTTTCTAGCTTGATCTGCATTATCACTTGCTTTTGTACCTGCAAAACCATTAGACTATGTACCTGCAACAATTGGCTCATAATTCATTATTCTTGTTAGTGCATCAATATCAAATAGCCAATCTGGTCCACTACCTACAGCATTAGGTGTATTCTCACTAACCTAATATGCAAGTTTTCTTCCATTATCCTTGTTCTACTATTGAATACTCTAAAGGCTTTACTATTTAAAAAGTATCCAACAAAGAAACCTTCATCGGCCTTATCATTAAATTTGCTTAAGTGATCTATGGTATTGAGAATTATAATAGAACACCCAAATGGTCTCATAAAACTTAAAGTTGGTGACAACCATAAAACTTTCATAGGGGTCTGTTATGAAGGCGTTAACTACTAACACCATTTGCACATAGCAAGCAGTATTAACTGCTTCTGCCCAAAAAGTAGTTGGCAACTTAGAATCAGCTAGCATAGTCCTAGCAGCCTCAATTAGTGTCCTATTTCTCCTCTCAGTAACTCCATTTTGTTGAGGAGTTCTAGCTACACTATATTGTCTCAAAATACCCTTCATCTCACAAAACTGATTCATCTCTTTGTTTTTGAACTCAGTCCTATTATCACATCTAATCACCTTAACCTTGTGATCTACTAGATTTTCTATCCCAGTTATAAAGGACTTAAGAATGCCACTAGTCTCATCCTTAGTAGCTAGAAAGAAAACCCATGTAAACCTACTATAATCATTTGTGACAACTAGGCAATACATTTTCTTCATAAGGATTTTTACAAATGTTGGACCAAACAAGTCCATATGCAACAAATGTAAAGGAAGACTGATTGAGTTCTCTGTTTTGGACTTACAAGAGGCTCTGTGCTGCTTTCCCTTTTGACAAGCAACACAGGTTTGATCATTTTCAAAAAGTTTGGAAGGTAAACCTCTTACAAGATTTCCCTTAACCAATTTATTCATGGTTTTAAAATTTAAATGTCCTGACCTTCTATGCCAAATTTAGATTCATCAAATGTGGCTTTTGCAAAAAGGCAAGTTAAACCTCTTTTAGGAACTATGTTCTTTAAATCAACACTATACATATTGTTCTTTTTAGGAACTCTAAGTAAAACTTGACTTTCATCAATTAACTTAAAGTTTGGAGATAAAAGAATACATTAAGTGTCATTAAAAAGAACACTATTTTTTTATCACATTTGTGAGACACTAAAGAGATTAAACTTTAATTCTCTTACAAAATACACATTTTTAAAAATCTAGATTACCAGTTTTAATGGTACCTTTTCCTATGATTTTCCATCCTTTGGGGTTCCCTCCAAAAGCAACATATCCTCCATCTATCTCTTATAAAATACACATTAAACTTTAATTCTCTTACAAAATCCACTATCAATCACTCCATGATCCTGTAAATCCATTTGTGGATTACCCTATACATTAGATAAGAAAATCAGTTTCTTTTGGGGATCTAAACCATCACTGACTTAGATATGTCTTGTGCATCAATATAATCAAACTTCTTTGGGGTGATTGATACACTGTTATGTTTAGAAACATGGTATAAAACTTTAGTCTTTGGTTTCCAAACCCAACAAGTTGAGGCCTTAACAGCATTAACATTATTTCCTTTAACAGCATTAACTACTACTTTTGGCATAGCAGCATTAACTACTACTTTTGGCCTAACAGTATTAACATTTTTATCCTTAACAGTATTAACCTCTGATTAAAATTACTATTTTTAAATGTTGTATTCTTGTGAATGGGCCTCTTAACAGTGGAATGTGCTTTTTTAGAAAGATATGACATTGGTCTATCAGCATTCACTGTTGTTTTTGTGTGAGCAGCATTAACTTGTCTAGCAGTATTAACTTATACTAAGCCAGACTTCATTAGTACTACTCTTGGAACCATGTTCTTTTTTAGCACAAGGGTGAGTGTTTTTAGCAAAGTTTTGATGATTCACCCTTTGAGCATTGTTCCAAACAGGTTTTACCATCCTTTGTTTTTGAAACTATTTATGATGGTAATTGCAATCAACATGCAAATGATCAAAACTTCCACACACATAACAGGCCTTATTAAACATCTCAAAATTGTTTCCTAGTCTTTGAGACATAATATTGTTCCAATTTATTTGATTGCCTCTTGGACTGTGAGTGTTTTGCCTATGTTTCTCAACTTGTTTAACAGTTTTCCTAGCAGTTTTCTCTTGTTGCTTAGGTTTGACAAACTCTATCTTAGCAATACTAGGCTTAACTGTTTTCTTCTCAGTTTTAGTTTGAGACACATTTTCTTCCTCACTATCTGACACCCAATCTTCAATAATTGGAGAATAATTAGACTTCCTAACTACCTTAGACACTTCTTCATCAGACTTTCTGTTCTCAATTACATGCTTATTTACAAACTCATCTAAACCAGTAAAAGACAAGTCAGGTGTTAGAGGCATGGAGTTTCCTGTGTAGGGAGGTGGAACTGCATTATAGCCTAAGCCTTTCTTGCAGTTGTCAACAACCTAACTTTCTATGAGTTTGTTTAAGCTTTTAGATGCATTTTCAAATTTTCTACATTAAATTAAATTCTATCTTTTTCTTTTTGAGTTATTTCTAGCTTCTTCCTGAGCTCTCTGATAGCTATATCTTTACATTCAATTTCAAATTTTAAGACCTTTATATCTTGCGAATAAGTAGACTCATTTGCCTTATAAACTTCAAGTTTCTCTTCCACTAACTCTAATCCTGGCTTATAAGCTAGAACCATTAACTAAGATTTCTTAAAATCTTTATGTAGTTGATCATATTAAGATTTAAGGGTTTCAACAGTTTTCAAACAAGATTTTAAATAATTTGAATTGTTAGATACCTCTGAGTCAGAACTTGAAGATGAGTGTATAATTAGGTCCTTCCTCTACCTGGTCACTCCAGTCATACCCACCAAGACCATCACATGACACCAAATTTGTGGAAGTGGATGTTTCTACAGGCACAATCCTTCTTGTGCTTTCTTTGTTCTTGTAGTCTTAGAGCTTTGCATTCTTTAGCAAAATATCCCTTCTTGTGGCAGTTGTAGCACTCCACTTTGGACTTATCAAAGCCAACAGACTCATTGCCATTGATAGTAAGCTTCCTACCCGTATTCTTCAAAAACTTTCTAGCCCTCATAGTCAACATAGCCATTTGCCATCTCAAATCCATCTCTTCCAAATCATCTAGATGGATTTGTTGCAAGTCCTCATGTGCAAGTTGAGGATTATTTGGTTGACTAGCAAGTAATGCACAAATAACAGCATCACTCAAGTTGTCAATATTAGAAGCAGTAACTTGAGTATTAGCAGCAGAAACTCCATTAGCAGTATTAATTGCTTGAGCAGTACTAACTACTCCATTAGTGTTGCTATTGTTGTTATTTGAAGAGGACATAAAAGCCATGTTATGTGTGCTTGAACTTGAACTAGACATCCCTTTGACTTCTGGTTCATACACCTTAAGGTTGTTGTAGAGATCATCTATGCTCATTGTATCCAAATCAGTTTTATTCCTCCACAAAACAACATGTGTGTTCCACTTAGGTGACAAACTTCTTAATAACTTCTGGTTCACATCTTCTTGTGAAATTGTTTCTCCCAAAAGCTCCAACTGACTCACAAGCTTTTGAAGCCTATCAAAAGTTTGATCAAGCATCTTTGAGCTTAGAGCAGTAAAGTTTTTTCATATTGATGCTTTAAAAGATTCCTTTGGGTCTTCTTTGTAGCTGCATTCCTACCAAATCTCTTTTTTACAGCTTCCATCAATAGCTTAGCATCCTTAATTGAGTTAAACTTTAACTGATGTTCATTAGGAATGCCTATCATTAAAGTACTTTTAGCTTTCACCTCTAATCTTCTATAAGCCTTCTCTTCAGCAGTTGTAGGAGGCATTACTTTCTCAACACCCTCCAAAAAAAACACAACAGTTGTTTATTGGTGTAGGGTTCCATCTCATGACTTCCAAAAGTGCTAGTCCATCACTGGAATATATTGTTCAATCCTCATTCTTTAAACTCAAACTCAATCGTTTTACATAGGAACTTTAGATGCAGCCCCATGTGTGTATGATCTTGATCCATATCTTACTACAAAGTTCTCAAGCAACAAGCTCTGATACCACTTGTTGTCCCAGGTGTAGGATACCTCTTGTTGGATGCCACTTCAGTAGATCGAATTCCTTAAGCTTGTTTAAGATATAGTTTAAATTAGAATAATAGAAACTTTGTTGAATATATTAAAGATTATACGGAATCTAATCTTTAATCAATAAGAAGAATTCTTAATGAAATAGTAACTCTATGAACACAATTCTATGAACACACAATTCAACAAACAATAAAAGCTCCATTATTATTATTAAAAATAATACAAATACTCTCTTAGTATTAGGGTTACAAAACCTTGAAGCTATGATAACTCTATGAATAACTTGTTTGAATTTGATACTTGATTCAAAACTCTATGCCCTAGGACCTCCTTTTATACACCAAGGAGTCCTAGTCGATTTACAATATATTCCTAAAACTTAGAATATTCTTTATGATCTATTCTATAAATAACTAATACTTATCACGTAAGTAATCTTGATCTCCAATCAATCTTTATCCTTTCTTTTGTCTTTATCCATTCTCTTCTGACAGTAGAAACTCTTTCAGTAGTCTTAATCTTTGAGCAGTTGTAACTTTTATACTAGCAGCATTAACTTAGCACCAACAGTAGTAACTTATACACCAGCAGCATTAACTGTGTACAAGCAGTAGTAACTACTTAGAATATTTTCTTCAATCTTCACCAGCAGTACTAACTTTACACTAGCAGTACTAATTCTGAATACTTTGGATTAGTCCTTTGAAACTATCGGATTTTTCGGTTATTCCGTCCTATTCTGTAAGGACATTCTTTCTTTTCATGTTTCATCCCCAGAACTGCTTGTTCCCCTTTTTTTATGTCTTTTGCCATGATCCATTGACATGTTTGGATTTCAAGACTTATTCTATTGCCGAGCTATTATACGCGAATGGGGTAGCCATTGTATTTACATGACTTACCATATAGTCCATGGATGGTACCCATTGACCAGTGACACTTGAGGCACCTGTGTCACGATCTCTTTCGCGTTGAGAGTGATTTCACGCGGCGTCCACATTTTCATGTTCACAAGATTTATTTCATGACACTTGCATTATTATTCAGGGGCGTATTGGTGCATCCTAGTTGTACATGTTTACACTATTCATGGTGAGTGGTTGGTGTGTGGCTTACATCCCCTATCACATTGGAGCTGAATACCTCCAACCATATTATTATAAGATGGTCACCCCTCTATTACATGTGATGCAGCCCTCTATTATATGCATGTATTCAAGGACATTATCTATTATGAATGTTGAGTATATGAGCTCGTGGGACTTTCCTTTATTATTTATGTTTATTCTATCCATGATATTTCATGACATCATTTACTTCGTACTTACACTTGCTTCTTTAATGTTTATTTCTAATTCTTCATGGACGCATTATCAGGTTTCCTCATGACACTTTTGATCTATCTCCGCTACCTTTGTATTTACTATCCAGGATTTCATAATTATTAATTAATTGTTATTATATCCGTTCACTGAGCGTTATGCTAGCCTTATTTTCTTTCTCTTTCTTTTACGTGCAGGTATCTAGAGGGAGATTTGGGCCACATGAGAGAGTGTGTGCTTAGGAATTAAGTGACACTATTTAGCCTTTCTTTTCTTTATATCGCAGACATTTGATGCTGTTTATAACTATCTTGGACACATGTTTCGTCCTTTAGACTTCTTTTACGTTATTCTTGTTGTACCATAATTGGAGCCGATTGTTTGATTCCGGCTTTTCCACCTTGTCACTATGGTTTAGTTTATGACTTTATTGCACCTTATTAGCTTTGTATGACACCATGATTATGACGGTTCTCCTCATTTCGGAAAGTGGTTGTTACAATTATGGTATCAGAGCTAAAGGTTTTGACCTGTAGGCTCTAAAACTTGACCTGTGAGGATTGGGTAGACATTAGGTTCCTTCAGAATCGACGTTTATCTTCTGTTGCGTTTTGACCTTTTAACCGTTTAATCATTAACCCTTTTGTTGCAAATATAAGTTGGTGAAACACTCGTACCGATGATCGAACTTCCGCTTGCGGCCGTTCAGGCAGCCGTGGATGCCATGCTCCCACAGATTCGCGAGCAGGTTCGCGAAGAGTACCGCACTGGTGCTTCGGGTAGTAATCCTCCACCAGTCACTATTCATACTTGGCTTGAGCGCTTCAATAAGCAGAAACCCCGTTCGTTCGGAAGCAGTAGCCCCTGTTGATGCTGAGAATTGGATCTCCCATATGGAGAAGATCTTCGACGTGATGGATTGTAATGATGCTTTTAAGACCAGATTGGCTGTGTATAAGTTCGAGGGTGACGCGTTGGCTTGGTGGAAGGCCTATAAACAGGCCAAAGGAGGAGATGCGTGGGTCAACACTTTGACTTGGGCAGCTTTCAAGGAACTGTTCTTTCTTCAGTTTTTCCCTCGAGCCGAGCAAGAGCGCTTGAAGAGAGAGTACCATTCCATCCGCCAAAGGGCGAATGAGAATAGTACCGAGTACATGCAGCGTTTTCCTTCGATTAGCTGGTTTTCTTGGGCAGGCTGCTGGCACTGCAGAAGAGCAGGCGAAGAACTATCGTTGGGGTCTTCACAAGTCGATCCTCGACCATGTCATGTGTCTACCGTTTACGGATGTTGCCCAGGTTGCGGATGCTGCTCGCAACTTAGAGATCCTTCGTGACAGGGAGGATTATGATAGGTCTGAGCAGTCGAACAAAAGGCATAAGAGTGAGGAACCAGTATCAGCAGGCACTCAGCAGATTAGTCATCGGAGTCCATTACGGTCGTAACTATGAACGCCATGGAATCCAACAGGCAGGGCATGGTGGTGGTTACAAACAACAACTCATCAGCAAACAACAACTTACATCTTAACTCTAGCGGCAATAAACAGGTAGTTACTGGTGCTGGACACGACAAAGGATCAGAAGGTCAGCAATTCCTACCGATCTTTCCAGTTCTGATTCCCAGCGTCTAGGGTACCAGCTGAGGGTTATCACTCACCCTGTTTGTGGCACGTAAGTGGACTGTAGCCCCAAGAGAGTGTCGTCGTTGCTCTGGTACTTGCTTCAATGAGGCCTAGCTGGTAATCTTCAGCGAGATTGCGAAGAAGAACATTGGGGGAGGGTCGTCTGGTCTTGCCATAACAAGAAGCCAGTGGCATCCGGCCGTGTTCTTATGCACTTACACTGGATAAGGGCAGCCAATACTTAGGTACCAATCACTGGTAACATATTTAATCTCGGTCGTCTGCTGTGTTTGTTTTGTTTGATACGGGTGAGACACATTCTCGTGATATCTCACGGTTTTTGCCGCATTGTTTTACTATGACACCCGTTATTAATTGTTCATGTATTATGTATATCCAACGCCTTCTGAAGGACACGCTCGTTATTATCTACCCAGTGTTATGGAGTCTTCCTCTATAAGTTTGATGGACCAAGATTCGATTCAGTTAATGCACTTCCCTTAGACATGTGCGAGTTTGACATGATTATGGGTATAGACTGGTTAGCGTACACCGTGCTTCGATTGACTGCCATTCGCGTCGTGTTATATTCGGTGACATTCATGCTCCTGAGTTAATTTATCATGGTTCCTTACCGGGGAAATCTATGAGTTGTAAAACCCATAAATTTTGTTTTCTATTTCGAGGACGAAATTTTTTTTAGAGGGGAGGAGTTGTAAAACCCGCATTTTTAAAATTTGAGTTTTTCATTTCAAAATATTAATTTTGAAATATAACCTATGGTATATGAAAAGAATTTGGAAATAAAAACCTTAAGTTATTGATTTTTGGAAAAAATGGTATTTTGGTATAAAGTATTTAAAAAAAAAAGAAAAAAAAAGAAGAAGATATTTTTTTTAGATAAGCATTAGAAATTATTTCTTCTATTCATGATCAACCGATTATTTCCGAATTTCAGGAGGTATTTCCGGAAGAACTTCCAGGAATACCTCCTATTCGCGATGTTGAGTTTAACATTGAGCTTATTCCCGGAGCTGAGGCCTATCACAAAAGTCCTTATCGCAACACCTGATTGAGTTAAAAGAGTTGAAGGATCAGTTACAGAGTTGTTTGGAGCGAGGTTTTATTCGCCCGAGTGTATCGCCATGGGGTGCACCGGTTCTGTTTGTCAAGAAGAAGGACGGTAGCATGAGATTATGTATCGACTACCGTGAATTGAACAAGATCACCATTCGTAATCGTTATCCCCTTCCACGTATCGATGATTTATTTGATCAGCTTCAGGGCGCTAACATTTTTCCAAGATTGATTTACGATCTGGTTACCATCAGTTGCGAGTGAAAGAGCAGGACATTTCCAAGACTGCTTTTCGCACACGTTATGGTCATTATGAATTCTTGGTTATGCCTTTTGGTCTCACGAATGCTCCAGCTGTATTTATGGACTTGATGAACCGAGTTTTTCATGAATTCTTGGACAAGTTCGTCATCGTGTTCATTGATGATATTCTGGTCTTCTCTAAGTCTAAAGAAGAACACGAGGAGCATCTCCGCACTGTTCTACAGATTTTACGACAGGAGAAATTATATGCCAAGTTTTCCAAGTGCGAATTTTGGTTGAGTAAGGTGGCATTTCTGGGTCACATTGTTTCAGCAGAAGGAATTACTATGGATCCGGCGAAGGTTGAGGCTATCACCAAATGGCCAAGACCGACGTCTGTGACCGAAGTACGGAGTTTTCTTGGATTAGCAGGTTATTACCGCAGATTGTAGAGGGTTTCTCACGATTAGCCTTAACCCTTAACTAAGCTATCGAAAGAGGGGCGAGAAGTTTATATGGAACGAAGAGCGAGAAAAGAGCTTTGAAGAGCTTAAGCAGCGTTTGGTTTCCGCGCCTATTCTTACTCTCCCATCTGGTACAGGTGGATTCTAGATTTACAGTGATGCTTCTAAGAAGGGTCTTGGTTGTACTCATGCAGCATGGGAAAGTGATTGCCTATGCCTCACGACAACTAAAGCCCTATGAGGTGAACTATCCTACTCATGATCTGGAGTTAGCAGCCGTTGTCTTCGCTCTCAAAATTTGGAGACACTACCTTTATGGCGAGTCGTGTGATATTTTTACCGATCATAAGAGCCTTAAATATATCTTATACGTAGCGAAATTAAATATGAGACTGAGGCGTTGGTTGATTGTTGAAGGATTATAACACAACATTCATACCATCCGGGTAAGCAAATGTGGTGGCTGATGCTTGGTAGAAGTCGGGTATGATAGCGGTATCAAGGTGGAAGAAGAGATTATTTGTGACCTTGAGCGTTTGGATATCGAGTTATGTGTTCGTGGACAGAATGGTTTCTGGGCTAGTCTGAGGGTTGAGCCTAACCTAATTTCTCAGATTAAGGCAGCTCAGAAGGATGACGGTGAAATCTGGGCAATTATTCAGAATATTGATAAGCAGACAGAGTTTCGTGTTGATGACGATGGCATTTTATGGCAGGGTACTAAATTATGCGTACCAGAGGATCCTACACTTCGAGAAGCCTTGATGACTGAGGCCCATAGTTCTCCATTTTCAATCCATCCAGGTTCGACGAAGATGTACCACGAATCTCAGCAACACCTTTAGTGGAGTGGTATGAAGCGCGATGTGGCTAGTTTGTGTCAAAGTGTTTAATCTGTCAGCAGGTTTAAGATTGAACACCAACGTGCAAGTGGACTATTGCAACCGTTAAGATTCCTGTTTTGAAGTGGGATGAAATATCCATGATTTTGTACCGGGAATACCACGGACTCAGAGAAGCACGATGCTATCTGGGTTGTTGTAGATCGCTTGACTAAATCGCACATTTTCTTCCTATCCGTAAGGATTACCCCATTATACAGTAGCAAAAAATTGTTTCCAACAAAGAAATTTTTCATTAACGGTACTCCATCAGCGATCGTGTCAGATAGAGATCCACGTTTCACGTCTCGTTTCTGGAAAGGTTTACAGAAAGCTTGGGGAACCAGGCTCAAGTTTAGTACAGCTTTTCATCCTGAGACCGACGGACAGTCGGAGCGTACGATTCAAACATTAGAGGATATGTTACGTTCATGTGCTTTAGAATGGGCAGGAAATTGGGATGACTATATATGTCTAGTGGAGTATTGCCTACATAACAGTTGGGCAGCGAGCCATTAAATGCGCTCCTTTCGAGATGTTGTATGGTAGGAAATGTCGTGCTCCTATTTGTTGGGATCAGGTCGGTGAACGTATTCTTGAGGGTCCGGAGATAATTGAGGTGACTAATGAAAAGGTCGCCGTCGCCAGGGAAAAGCTTAAGGAAGCTCAGACTCGTCAGAAGAGTTATGCCGACAGACATCGCAGAGCGTTAGAGTTCCAGCCGGGTGAACATGTTTTCTTGAAAGTATCACCTACACGTGGAGTCAGGCGTTTTGGTATCAAGTGTAACACCCCCAAATTGAGTCGCAGCGGAATAAGGGTCCGGGGCGTGTTACTTCAAGATCAACAGCACAAGATATATAAGAACGACACAAAAAGTCGTTTAAAATGATACATTGGATTTAATTGAAAGACTTGATACAAAAGCATATAGCTTTACTTGTTCATTGTTGAGTATTACAAAAGTTGTCAATACATTTCCCATAATATGATGCACCTAAATCTTTAAGCGTGCAATCCAAAATGTAACCCAATGCATCCCTGGCATCCCATGCCTATTGATCTCCTGAAAACATTGCTTAAAAACGTCACAATTAATGTTGGTGAATCATAGGTTGATAAATAGTAATGTGTAGGACCACCCAAAACTTTTTTAGTGATAACGCACACACATGCAGATCTCACAAAGATAGATTACATTTACACTAAGCTCATGACACTGAAGCTCGACAGTCTTGTTCGCATAATATTGCTACTCAGCCCGCAATGATGTTTTAACCCGAAAAACATCCCTAAAATTCGACATGTTATATCGTCGTCTCTCGGTATTAGCAAGTCCACCCAACGGGAGGTCGTTTCCGAATAGATCTATTAAATAACATTTCGCAGCTCACATATGAATTCCCAACTACATCTGCAAATGACAGTTTCATGATAATGGGCTTAATTGGGTTATCGGTACTTAGGCAATCATGTAATCAATACTTGCGTCCAATTTGTAAAACAAAGCATGTTTCCACCCCAAATAATAGTAAATCAGTAAAACTTGTAAAAAGTGTGGGGCTATGAACTCACCTTGAGTTCAGATAATCCAAATATCGCAGATAAAGCGTCACGTAAAAGATCGAATGCAACCTAAATTATCATAGGTCGAATAAGTACCGAGTACTTGAATATAATCTTATAGTTGTTACATCGTACTATCGTTCGGGCTATCATAATTAAAGAGGTCATGACATGACGTTCGAGGAGTTAGGACACTTTAAATCGTAAATCCAACAACTCGTCGAAACGCCATCCGAAGAGGCCTCATTATGAAACTCCCTAGTAATATAGTACTTTGATAACCACATAATATTCTATCTAGCTCAATCACCAACTAATGGTTTTGGAAAAATTGTTTTTAATAAGTTAAAACGTTTATAATTTTCGTTTTAGCAAAACTGGCGTAACTTTCGCGTTTTAAACCCGATTCTCGCGTTTCTTATGTCCATCTTTTCGTATTAGGACGAGTTATCATAATTTGACATTTTCCATATTTTGACCCTCTGGTGAACAGTAACTTTTACTGTTCACACCAGATATGACTTTTATAAAAATCGTTTTTGTTGTCGTAAAACCCGTAAATGTCGTATTTTATTCGTTATAGCTCCGTTTTTAGTGATTCTTTCGAGGACGTTCTCGTTTTTGAAAGTTCTATAATTTTATGAGGTTTACAAAAATATAACTTTCTGTCATGAATAGTAACTTTTATAAAAATAGTTTTATAAAAGTATTAATTGTCGTAAACTCGCGAAATTCATAACTCGTTCGTTATAAATTGAAAAATTACGATTCTTATCATTTTGGAATCTTAAAAATATGTATTATTTATTAAAAATATTAATACTTGCTGTTTATAAATTTTATAAAAATGTTTTTATAAAAATTTACTTACGACTTCGTTTATTAACGTATAACTCGTTTTTAACGTAACTTTTTCGTTATTAATCCGTTTAACAAGTTTCTTACCTTTTCGGAATCGTCGTGAAATGTATTATCTTATAAAAATATAAAAATAAGTAAATATTTTAATAGCATTTGGGCTCACTTTTATACATTTATGCATATTTTTAATCACAACCTTTTTAAGTAAACTTTAAAACCCTAATTTATACTTAAACATATTTATACTTTATATATATCATATATCATATGTATATTATGTCCATAATCCCATCAAAGTCATTTTGTCCAAGATCATCAAGATCACAAGTTATCATCTTTTCATGAAATCATAAACTTTCTTACTTAACTTTTAATTACAAGTTTACATATAACCAAGATTGTACAAGACTTATATATCCTTTGTTTCATGATATTACCATCATCATAATATGTGAGAAAGGGTACAAAATCATATTCACAAGAAAAATTATATTTTTCAGGTTCAAAAGTATTCCTAATGGTGATTTCACTATATAGCACATCATATATATAAAAACTCATAAACTAAAAGCATAAAGGTTTAAAGTAGACCTTATGATGTATGATGATGATGAGAAACAAATTCTAAACCCGTGTTTAGCCTTAAAATCCAAGCTTGCACTTAAGAAAACCCTTGTTTACTTAATAAAACCCTAGTCTTCCTACTTCTCTTTATCTTGATTAATGCTTGAAAATGGTTAGCCAATACTTGGAAATATCTTAGAATATCTTAGATATGATGTGTATAGGTGTGTATAGGTTGTATAAAATTTTGTATGGATTGCAACAAAGGGGTGTTTGATGCCGTAGGTTGCCAAGAGAACAAAGGAAGAGATTTTGTGATTTTTACCAAGTGTTTAAGCATGTATGTGATCTCTCATCACTAGATACATGTATATATATGCAAGACTTAGTCAAGGGAACATGGTAAGGTCTTAGGGATGGTCTTGGTCTTGGTCAAAGAGACAAGGTATGGTGTGGTTTAATGAAGAGGCATGGTACAAGACCAAGTGGTGAAGTT